>JAZHYW010006633.1:0-32220 GCA_037355805.1 Ixodes ricinus | reverse complement strand
TCCAAATGTTCACAGAATAACGACCTTTGGTGTAATAAGACACGAAGGGCCCCGTTTCGACACTTGCACGGGCATCACCGTGATGCCTTTTCTATTTACGCTACAAAATCGGTCTCTGAACTTTTTGATGGCATCTTGTACATCTTATTTAATTTAAATAAACACCTCATTTACTCAATTTTTTGTGACTTGTTTTTATTTTGACAACGGGTATAGTGCAAACGCACAAGCTTACCTGGACGCTCTGCCTGAGGGCGCAGCCGATGCAAGTGTTTCCATTAGCGGCCAAACGATTGATGGCTGTGGCCATGTCAGCACGGCTGGTGTCATTCACGGCTGTCAGGCTCCAAGTCACCGTGGCCTCAGTGCTGAAAACCACGATTCCGAGTAGGAATCCGTTCGGAAGGACGTCCCGGACGAAGTGTGTGGCCGCACTTTTGAGACGAACAAGTCGATCGTAGTCCTAAGCGGGGATATCAACGAAGTGAAAGGGAAAAATGGAAAATTAATGTTAACCGGGTTGTTCTCTGACACGAACATGGTCAGACCTGTGCATGCGTGCATTTCATAGTCACTGCCAACTCAAGAAAGGAAGAGTGTGGCCTATTTTGATCAGGAGTCTTGCCTCCTGATTGGTTGTTTGGTGTTCTCACCGTATGACGGCCGCATTCTGATTGGCTGAGGAACCATAATTTAATTCTCGGTGAGTTACGCCCTTAGTTTATTAACCTCGCAGTGACTATAGTATAGGCACTACGTAAACACTCGCCAAGGTACGCAATTTATATTTTGCCTGCAATAAGAAAAAATATATTAAATCTTTCTCGTATTTCTTCGGTATGCTTGTAGGGTGACGGGACCCTTTTAAACTTGCTCTCTTTGCTGAAGGGCAGCAATACACTCTTAGCACGCTTGAGGACCCTAGAGTCTGAAGAGTTCAGGAGAAACTCCTCCTATCCCTTTTCATTTTAGTAGAGGAAAAACTGGAAAAAAGGCGACCTCCTCTCCAGCGTTTTCTGTGCTAAGGTGGAAAGGGGTTGGCGTAAGCTTCCTCTGGAACTTTACCCTGTCACTGATGTACAGATGCGCTCTGTAACATGCGTATGAGTTCCAGACGCGCTTACCCCCATGCTGGTTGAAATATCCAGAGCCATGACCACTTTTCCCAGGCTGTCGTTTCTTTGCTGCACCTCTTGAAACTTCACCTGAACCTGAGTTTCGGGTACCGGATCACCTAGGCTACAAGTTGCAACAAACGTAACACCCAGAATGAAATGTATGTGAAGCCACGTAACCGCAATGTTGTACTCACCCCCACCTAACCATAAATCTAATCTATGTTGCAAGTTAAGAAAAGCAGGACAAGCTACTCCCAGAAAGCTCTCCACCAGATTTACTTTGGCAGAGCGAACGCTGAAAAGGACGCGAGTTCCGTCTCGCCTCATCTCGCCTCCTGTCCAGTGCTCACTCTAGCAAAGCGTGAGAAAGAAGAAATATTTGTGGAAAAATGTTTGTCCTGATTTTATCAACCTGAGATACAAGATAACACGCGCAATTTAGTACGTGACACAATCGCATGCATTGTTTTTGACTAAACTAGAACAAGAAAGGCACTTTCCGGCGTCATGACTCCACTCTGCGAATCCTAAAAGGTTGAAGAGAACTGTTGTGATAAGACAAAATGTATTCGGTGCCTTACTTCTGAAAGTCCGCGTTGTTGCTGATGACATCCCAAGTGGACCTCCGTTGGCAGATGTGGTTGTGTTTGCTCGGGGCAAAGATATTGTGCTTTCGTTTCGAGTCGTCGCAAAACTGGGACACCTAGAAAATATTTTTCAAAACAGGATGTTTCTGGAGAGGTAAAAAGGAGCCTTGACGGAGTTATAGAGAAAGAAGTTATACGTTTTGGCACATAACAAAGGAGAAGCGCGAAAGCGCAAAATGAATTGAAAAGAAAGTAAAAAGATAGTTTGCGCGCTTACTTATCTCCTTCGGCCTACGTCTCTTCGAAGACGATTATAGCAAGATAACATGTTTAATTTAGGTAATGTACTTTTACTGGAGGAACTATAGGTAATATGTCACTGTGAGTAAGCGAGAAACCTCTAATTTTCATACGGACTCGACTTTAGATGTTGACTGAAACAATTCTAAATCATATAACCACTACAACGTTTGATAACTCAGGTTGCCTGCTCCATTAGGTTTTCTTCTGGTTCTATCTGAATAAGAAGAATTTCTAATAATGACATGTTTGCTTCATAATACCAAGGAAAGGCATTGAGCCCTTCGTTTTAAGAGAACACCATATCGCTATGGGCTTCAGACTCGGAGCGATAAAATACATGGGGCGATTCCTTCTCGTGTTCTGTTGAATGAACTTCGCCCATAGCCGAGGCGTTGCTCAGACCGAGATACACGGGTACACATCTCTGTTTAAATTTAGCGCTCTTATGTCCCTTTAAATGAAGGCTGAAGCGGTTTTTACGGTTAAAGAAACCCACATCTTGTCTTAATTAAACGTCCAAAATCTCAAATATCTCTTCTTTTTTAGTTTGGTGCATGAAGGCTGCAGGGAATAATTTTCAAAGTACCGCTGAACGCCCTCCTTCCCGGAGCGTCACGTCACAAAATGAGTTTTCGCAATGCCCGCTCTCGCGCATCTTTAGCGCACATATAAAGCTATCATGATGTAGAATACCCGAGGCTGTGGTAAAAGCTGGGTAACTTGTATAACTTCGACCAAACCTCTATAACTTCGACCAAGTTTCCCAGCTTTTACCACAGTCTCGGGTATTCTACATCATGATCAACATCCACCAGGGCCCGTTTTCTCGAACGCGAACCGTGGGTTAAAGTCAACTATTGTCCCTAGAAGGGGAATTCTAGGTCACGTGACTGGGAGAGAAGGGGCGTCGAGGGAGGAGCAGTACCTACAAGCAAAATGGCCGCGACGTCGCTTAATGAGGGCTAATAGTTCTGCTTGGTTCTGCTGAACATTCATTTCGATCCGGCCGTTATATTAATGACGCACCATCAACCTATTAGCACGTCAAGCAAAGCGGTAGTTCAGAGGGACTACTAAACTAACCGACGGCAGCATTCCGCGAACGCATCACTCTTCAGCAGTCCGGGATCCAAGACATATGACGGTACATAAGCCTTGCAAGTGTTTTTATGGTGAGTAAAAAACTGTTTTGCGAACAAGTGTTGGTATATATTTATGCTAACACGTTTAATTTGTTACACTATGCACGCCAACTCGTGAGCAGCGATTAATTTGCGGAGAAAGGGGCTATCCTCGATAAAGTCTTCGTTCCGGGTAAACAGCTGGGACATTGTACTCGTTTTTTGTTCGCAGTGCGCCGACAGTATGCCGACAGCATCAAGGTTTCTACATATCCCCGGTGGCCAGCAATTCAACGGTGACGAGAAGCTTAGCTTTAAGGCTTGTTCACACATACCCGAGTCTTACGTTAGGTTACGAAAAGTCACCGGAAAATTCGTGCTTCGTATTAAGCGTGGTGCGTGGCTACCAATTCAAAGAGATAGCCTGGCACGCGATATTCGAGACACGAATGTTTCGGTGACGACGAGCTATGACGGTGAGTTGCCGTGGCAACGAAGGATTCGTCGTAACGTAACGTAATGCCCGTGTCCCACTAGAGCGACATACAGAAACAAAAGACAACGACAAGCCTCAAACCAGAGTCTTTCGCGATTTGAGAGGCTTCGTAGAATAAAGGAGGCTATGCTCAAACACGAGCATCATGCACGGGAGGGTGTCTTTGGCAGGCTTGCAATCGTTCGTGCTTACTTCACGAGCACCGAACGACTACACACCTGTCAAAGGTACCATCGCGAGCATGCTGCATGGGTTTGAGGCTTGTCGCTGTCTTTTGTCTCCGTCTGTCGCTCTAGTGGGACACGGGCAGCGCGGTATATGAATCAACCTTGCCGATGTCACCTGCAGAAGTCGCAGAAACGAGAAATAAACAAATACTTACCACAAAGAAAGTTGACGAGATCATCATTTCGCTTTTTTTTTTTAAAGTGATATTAGGATTATCTTGCGTCTTATTGCGATATGTAGCAAAACCCAGGTGTGTAGGTAGAGAAACCAAGTTAGCAGACGATAGTGTCCTGTCCGCAAACGTCGATTGAAAATGGACCAAGCGTCAGCATCGGGGGTTTGCGAACAGAGGCAAAAAAGTATAACATTAGACCATACTAGATCGGCGGAAAAGGAGGACAAATATGACAAACAAAATGACTGGCTTGTTTCACCGATAGATGACGCATCTTACTGTCCAATCAAAAATAAATATTGTTGTTTTATATCCATCCGTTTATTACAGTACCTAGGTACTTTTTCCGGGAACGCGACAGAACAGCACACGACAAAACAGCACGCGACAAAACAGCACGGTCAAAAGAGCACGCGTCAAAACAGCACAGCGTCAAAACAGCACGGCGACAAAACAGCACGCGTCAAAATAGCACGCGACAAAACAGCACAGCGACAAAACAGCACGCATGTAGCAACTTCAAGCGCATTCTTCACCTCACTCTGTGCGAATAATATCCAACCTCCTTGACCTTTTCATTTATTGTCCCTAGATTACAAAGAAATTTATTGCCTATTTCAGAGCTCACCAAACTCCGCAACCCAACCCCCACCCCCCCCCTAAAAAAAAAAAAATATCGCGTCACGATTTTTTGGGTTTTTTTTCAAGAGGCTACAAGAGTCAGTTACAATGATGAGTACTAGCAGCAGTCCACATAATAAAATGTGTGCTGAAGACGACTAAACTTATACTCCCCCTCCCAAATAAAAAAGAAAAAATTGATATCAGCAATTGTTTTTGCGATTACCCACTGGATCTGTCGGACCCACAGTTTGGAAGGCACGGCAGTTGGTAGTGGACTACGATTTTGATCACAACAGGGGTTACCGATTGGCATTCAGCATTCCCTCCGCAAAGCATTGGTGACAGGCGGAAAGCTTTAAACAAACGAATGCAATTGTTCGAACCTCCTTCAGCGAAGCTCTTGTTGGTACGTTTGTCGGATTTTTCCGTGTCGTTTATAGTTAGCAGAAAAAGAAAAGGTCCGCATTAATGGAAAAAGGTCAATATTTTCGAGGGCGTTTGGAAGGGGGGGGGGATGCGACTCATATCTGACTATATGATCACTTCCTTTCGCAGTTTTCAGCTTGTCTCCGAGGTCGGTTCAACTTTCAACAAAAGCTCCGGGGGCGCAGAGGTCTTCAGGATGAAATCTGGTGTTTTGACCTGATAGGGATTTGTGTGCCGAATTCTTTGTTCAAAGAAGACAATCTAATCGTGAACTGCACAATGCAAATCAAGCGCACCCGTAAATGCCACACATTTTTTAACAACCGTAGCTTCCGTCTACTATAGGAGGGAATAAATACGATTGTTTTATAGCCGTTTCTGTGGTCGGCGTGAATTTGCCACCTCTCGCAGTCGTGAAAATTGGGAAGAATCGCACTAAGTGCAATGCTTGCAAATTTCTGGATTTTGATATTTGCCTTTCCGACCGAATTGGTACGTAGTGAAGCTCACGTTCATCCTGTGTACAAATACGAGCACACGACAATAATGTCAGATCACGATAGGGCCCCAGTGCGTCTTGCAGAACAGGTCGTGTCGACTGCCACAGACAGCAACAAATAAAAATATCAGTTCCTGGTTAACTCACTATACATTTTAAACAAACGCTTTTACATATTACATTTTCGTCAGTATACTTATTTTCGTCAATAAACCGAAAAGAACCGAGAAGTTTATGAGTCTAAAAATATTTACCGCAATAATTTCCGAAACACCTTTTTTGGGACGCTGTGCTCTCTTGTCGTTTTGCTGTTTGAACGCTAAGCTGCTTGGACGCCGTGCTGTTTTGGCACGTGCTCTTTTGTCGCTGTGCCGTTTTGACGCTGTGCTGTTTTGTCGCGTGCTATTTTGACGCATGCTGTTTTGTCGCCGTGCTGTTTTGACGCTGTGCTGTTTTGACGCTGCTGTTCTGTCGGTCTGTCTGTCGTGCTGTTCGTCGTCATGGTGCCACTTTTTCCTTCCTAGCACCGTGGTTTACCAAAATGGGTCTACCATCGCTTCGAGAAAACCGGCCCAGCTCGCCGCGCACTCACTGTTTTTTCATCGAAAGCTATGCACGCGCACTCTTGCTATTTTTAAAAAAGACAGAAAAATACGCCAAGTCTGGTGCCAGCGAGGGGAATATACCTGGCAAGCTTGCAATAGAACTTTTCGCTGAATTACCCAAGTATCGAGGAGAATGCAAGGATTGGTGTTCCACGCGCCACACCCGCACACCTTCCCCGTATGAAAGGTTCGAAGTAAATAACCAAAATAAAGCGTTGACCAACGCGCTTGCAAGATGCAATTTGTTTTAGGCATTTACTTTAGAAAAGTTACTACTGCTGAGGCCAGCACGTGCGGCGCCTGCAATACCAATCCCTGCATTCTCCTTAATGCTTCGGTAATATAGCAATCGGTCTTTGTACGTGCGGCATTTGGTGCGGCCCTCGAGCGACACGCACTTGGCGGCCGAAAGATTCTCTTATGACGTAACGACTGCGCGGAGGTTTCCGTGTTTTCTCGCGTTTAATTACATGCTCGGCGAAAACGAACGTCATATTCAGATTCACGGGATAAAACTACGCTGGAATCAACCTCTGTCTCATTTGTTTATTCGAAATAAGTGTTTTAGCTTCCTTTAAGTTCAACGGACGGTGTAACATCGTCTACTGACGTCACGTGACGTCTAGCTTAAGGAGGTAGTGTTTTGATATATTTAGAGGTGCAACAGTGAGGTCGCCTTAGATGATATCACGTAAAACTGTCATTCCCCGCCGGACATACCGGGTATATTTTTAAGCTAAATTTAGCGGGCGCTATCACCACACAAATGCAGACCTCCGGGACCCGCCGCCAAACATCGCCAAATAGGGAGCTTTAACGGATCGTTACACAATACCTCCGATAACGATGCCCGATGATGTCGGCGGAATGCCGGGTATAATTATCGAGGTCTTCAGAACGATCTACTAAAACTCCTTAGTGAGGGCTATCGCCCTAAAAATATATAGATATATTTGCAAGGCTTACACCAGGAATGTAGGGCATGAACATGACGGAAGATTCCACTGGGTCCCTGGTGTTCTGGTAGAACTTTGCGTTGCATTTGGTCGACACTTTGCAGCCCCGGTAGACGCGGCAAGGCTCGCCGTTCTCAGTGGAAGCCGTGAACCGCATGCGGACCGAGCAGGCATTGGCCCGAACCTGGTCAAACAACGGTAAGTTTCTGTTCAGCCATAGTGTATAAAATCTTTGTTAGATCAGCGATCATACTGATAACAATCGTTTTTCTTTAGTTTTTTTTTTTTGCATATTTTGAAACGGAGGACGAGGACAAAATGTGGCATGAGTGGTTTGACCAAGGTCCTGGCACCCCTAGAGCAGGCGACCTTAATAACACAAACAAAGAAATTGTACAACCACGAAAGAAATATTTCTGCACGATGCAGAAACAAATACTCTTCGTAAGAGAAGGTAGATGCGACTGATTTAAATAGACGAAATGTTTTGTTTCTTATAGCCTCTCCATTCGTTAAGGCATGGAGCTTCCCATAGGGAACATGGTTCGCCATTATTTTGTCCGTCAATTCTATTTTTATTTGCATCACCCGCACGTGGAAATTAGCTGTTACGCTATTGATATTTTACTATGCCGCAATATATGTCCCTGTTCCGTTCTGCGCAGCAGCAAGTAAGCTTAACTCAGGTGAAGAGTTATGCTCACGTGCAGGCCCTTCTGACGCAGCGGCGGAGGCTCGAACTACGATCGGCATCCGAGAGGGGGAGTCGCGCTACCTTTCCTGCCTTTTCTGTGACACATGAGGAGTCGCGGAGAAGGTAAGAGTGGTAGTACAACTACCCTTCTGGATGCCGATCGCAGTTGGAGGTTTCGCCGCTTGCGATCGTCTTTATGTCTAAAATGTCTTTTGCGTTATGACAGAAAGACGCATCAGGTTTCGCGTACCATTCCAAACTCGCAGTAGAGGCTCGGGTACCGGTAATCCCCAGCCACGCCATATTCGTCGAAGACACCGTACCTGTAGTGAGCCCATTCGTGGACCAGCTGGAAGGCTGCAACAAATTTTAAAATGTCATTTCCAAACAATATTAGAGAAACGACAAAACGTCAAAACACAGAAGTGGAAAAGTTCTACGCTCCGATAAACAAGCCTTTGAAACCCGAAAGCAAAT
This sequence comes from Ixodes ricinus, assembly GCA_037355805.1. NCBI lineage: Eukaryota > Metazoa > Arthropoda > Arachnida > Ixodida > Ixodidae > Ixodes > Ixodes ricinus. Next base: position 23,911 of record JAZHYW010006633.1, on the reverse strand, counting down.
AGGGAAGATGGAAAGCCATAAAAATGTGAGCCCTCAACTACGAACAGCATACTTTTTTTTTTCATATACTGTATGTTTCTCCCGCATCTCACACGTTCATTGGTTTATAAAAACATTTCTAAAGGTAGTTACAAAACCAATAAGCGCTTCAATCGATGTTTTTCTATTTGAATAAATATAGTGACAAGCAGTGGCGTACCAACTTGTTTCTGAGTAGGTTTTTGATTTGATTTGATTGAGTTTTATTGGCGCAAAAGCATCTGAGGCTATAGAGCGCCAAAGTCTGTGACTATTTCATATATAGTTTCTAGAGAAGAAAGAGGGCTCTAGTGGCCAGTGATATAATAAAAGGATGGACATGAATCTGTATATAAATAATGTGGATGAAAAATTTAAAAATTGCAAAGCAAGTTTAAAGTTGACGTAAAAGTCCAGTGCTTTCTAGGAATTTAAAAACATTTGTATGATTTATAAAAGGTTCATCTCCAAGCAAAAGAGCAAGGTGTAAAGGCATCTGTGCTGAATAAAACTGGGCGAAGTGGAATTGGCGGTATCTGTGATATGCGGGGCACTCAAGGAGGATGTGCACTACAGTCAATGGTTCTGAACAGTGTTCGCATGCAGGTGGATCCTCTCGGCGAAGCAGATACCCATGTGTTAGATGTGTGTGGCCAATTCTTAACCGACAAAGGATTACCTCGAAAAACGGTCCCTATGACGGGCACTCGCCCACTCCTGTAGCATCGGCTTCACAACATGGAGTTTGTTGTTGGTTTCGCGGGACCATTCCTCTTGCCATTTACACTTGATACTTTTCTTTATGGTCGCTTTGTAATCTTGGTAGGGTATGTCGTGAATATCAACCTTCCTTGTAGCACATGTGGAAGTGGCACGATCAGCAGCTTCATTGCCGGGAATACCCACGTGACTAGGCACCCAGCAAAAGACTATCTGCAATTTGTTGTCCCTAGCTGCAGCAACCACTTTATGTTGTAGCTGAGTTATTAAAGGGTTTTTTGCTATCTCAAGGGATCTGAGTGCTCTCAGAGCACTTAGTGAATCTGTGTACACTACAGAGTATGGATGCCTATTTTTGATAATATAGTCTGTGGCCAATAGTAAACCATATAACTCGGCAGTCAAGATGGTTGCACTGGAATTAATCCTCCGCACACATTTAAGTGATGGTCGAATAACGGAACAGCCGACAGAGGAGTCGGTTTTTGTGCCGTCAGTATAAAAGCTGGTGTAGTCTTTATATGTATTTTGTAGCTCAAAGAATTCCTGTTTTAAGACTTCTGGTGGGGTATTTTTCTTAGTGTACTCAGTGAGTGACAAGTCTGTGATGAGCAGACCATGCTCCCATGGTGCCACTGTTCCCAAAAGCTGCGCAACTGGTGGGTTTGTCTGAAGGCTAACCGAAACGGCTGCGGTCTTGTTTCGCAATGAAAAGGGAGGCTTAACAGCGGGCTTGCTTTGGAAGGTTCGTTCAAAACGTGTTCCCTCGACTAGTTCCCGGCAGGGATGTTGTACTAAAGACCGTATCCTAAGGGAATACATTAGACCTAGGACATCTCGCCTTTTCTCTAGAGACATTTCATTAGCTTCAGCATAGAGGCTCAGCACAGGGGATGTACGAAACGCACCGGTGGCAAGTCGGATCCCTGCGTGATGGATTGGATCCAACATTTTCAGTGTTGATGCACTCGCTGATCCATACACCAAACATCCATAATCTAGGCGTGACCGCACAATCGACCTATAGATTCTTAAAAGGCACAGTCGATCGGAACCCCAAGTCATGTGGGAGAGGACTCTCAGAATATTAAGGGATTTATGGCATTCTTGTTTTAGCGTTTTGATATGCTGGCTGAAAGAGAGCTTGGAGTCAAATATAAGCCCTAGAAACTTATACTCCGTTTTTACCTGAACTGGTGCACTGTATATCGTCAACGAAGGTGTCGGCATCACACCACGTTTTCGTGAAAAACAAACACAAGCAGTCTTCTCCGTGGAGAACTTAAATCCGTTATTGTCAGCCCACCTTGTCACATTATTAATAGTCAGTTGAACACGCCGTTCGCAGATTGCAAGGTTACATGAGGAAACAGCAATCTGGAGGTCATCTACATACAGCGAATAGTGGACTGATGGTGGTATGACACGTGCAATAGAATTGATTTTTTTAGCAAACAGAGTAACACTTAGAACACCGCCCTGTGGAACACCGTTTTCCTGTACAAACCATCGTGAGTGTACAGACCCCAGCCTTACTCGGAAGGTGCGTCTACCTAAATAGCTCTCAATGGCATAGAACATGCGGCCCTTGATACCAATGTCAATCAAGTCCCTCAAAATTCCATACCGCCAGGCAGTATCGTATGCTTTCTCGAGATCGAAAAACACAGAGAGGCAGTACTGTCTATTGACAAAAGCCTCTCGAACAGTTGTCTCCAATCGAACCAATTGATCCTGCGTCGAGCGGGACGAGCGGAAACCGCACTGGTATTTATCCAGGATACAATGTTTTTCCAGGTGCTGCATCAGTCGTCTATTAATCATTTTTTCGAGAGTTTTGCACCAGCAGCTCGTCAATGCTATTGGCCTGTAACTGGTAGCAGCATCCGAGTTCTTTCCTGGTTTAAGTAGAGGGATAATTGTAGCCGTTCTCCATGCTGATGGAAAACATCCCTCCTCCCATATTCTGTTGAAAAGGTATAAAACCAGATCAAGTGTAGACGGGTGAAGATGATTCAACATGAAGTAGTGGATACCGTCAGGACCAGTTGCCGAGGGTTTGACGCTATGAAGGACAATCTTTAGTTCAATAAGAGTGAAGGCTCTATTATACGGCTCCCGTGCACCACCAGGTGCCTTTATGGTCCTGGCTTCTTTCTGCTGTTTTATCCGAAGAAATGATGGTGAATAGTGCCTGGAACTTGAGACAAACTCGAAATGTTCCCCGAGAATATCGGCCTGTTCCTCTAGACTTTCTGGACAGGTTCCGTTGCAGGATAACAGGGGGATGGTGAAAGCACTATAGGATCCATTGATTTTGTTAATTCGGTCCCAGACCTCTTTCGGGGATGTGTGGCTATTTATTGATGTCGCATACCCTTGGAAACTTTTTCTTTTCGATTGCCGGCGAATGTACCGTGCACGGGCCTTCATTTGCTTAAAGTGAAGACGATTGCTTGATGTCGGGTACCGTCGAAATATGCTCCATGCCTTGTTTTGTTTTTTCCGTGATTCTGAGCATTCTTCATTCCACCAAGGCTTGGGACGGCGTGGGAGGCGTCCCGAGGTCATGGGGATTGCCATTATGGCTGCCTGAAGGATACACTTCGTTAAGTATTCGTTCACTTCATCAATTGAAAGCTTGTCAAGAGATGTGCATGCAAGCAGTGAGAATTCGCTGAATTCTGACCAGTTTGCCTTCTCAAATTTCCAGCGGGGAGTTCGGCTGGGGAGGGTCACACCTGGGTTATTTCGTCTTAAAACAATCGGCATGTGGTCACTGCCTAAAGGATTATCTGTAACTTGCCATGAAAACAGTGAAAATAAAACAGGATCACTTATAGATAGGTCAATTGATGTAAATGAGTTTGTGGGTGCACTAAAATATGTAGGTTTCTTTTCGTTAAACAGACACAAATTTGTAGACAAAATAAACCGTTCGACAATTGCTCCACGAGTATCGCGTCTAGTACTGCCCCATAAAGGATTGTGTGCATTAAAATCGCCAAGAATAATGAATGGATGGGGGAGTTGAGCAATGAGTGACTCAAGGTCTTCATACCTTAAATGAAAGTTTGGAGGAATGTAAAGTGAACAAAGGGTTATCAGGCGGTCTGACAGAATGCGAACAGCCACTGCTTCCAAGGCGGTCTGCACGGGGACTTCAACACATGCAGCTGATTTTTGCACTACTATGGCCACGCCGCCAGAAGAGTGAGACGAGTGATCTCTATCCTTGCGGAAAAAATGAAAGTGCCTAAAGACACTTGACTGACTCCCTTCAGGTGAGTTTCCTGGAGACACACTGCCAGTGGACGATATTCCTCCAAAGGGAGCAAACATCGTCATAATTATGCAGGAGACCTCGGCAGTTCCACTGAATAAGACTCATTGTCGGTAACAAGTTTGAAACTCAGGACCTCGAGTTCGTAGCCTTAGCGCATGAGCAGCTAAAGCTGTAATGCACCACTCACAAACTAAGGTTCTAAGAAAACCTCTAAAAACGAATTTAATAAAAAACGAAAGAGGACATGAATGGGTGGGGATGTCAACAGGAGGGCAGTTCCGACCAAACCTTCGGGGAAAAACAAATAAAGGTAGTGCCCCAGGCGAGGGAGTCGCCAATAGTCCTCTGGCTGATCCTTGTGGAGCTGCACCCTCCGACCTCCAAGGGGGTCGAGACTTTGGGCCAACGCCACTGGCGAGGGAGTCGCCGTTATTCCTCTGTCTCAACTGATCCCTAAGAGTGAGTGAGGTAATGCAGGTGAGCGACAAAGAACAGTGATGCTGTGAGGTGTATGAAGTGTTAATGAACATTTTTGGAAGAGTTGAAACAGCATCCACGATTAAGCACTTGCTATGTGCCAGCTTCTGGACCTGTCGCTTTAGTCTTTTTCTTTGGGTCCTCAACTTTTGACGATATTTTAGCACCCTTCGGGGCAGGTGGAGGCTCCGGCGGACTGCTGGAGGTATCCATTGCCTCAAACTCGCGATGCGAGGAAGATGAAGGGCGCCCCTCAAGGCACTGTGACTCTGTCGTCACAGTTTTCTCACGAGGACGTGCGGGCAGACGGCGCGGGGCCGTCGCCTTTGACGATGCGGTCTGAGTTGAATCCCTCTGTTCTTGAAAGACTCCAGGTGGGATTTTGGGGGCTTGGGGTTTGCGCGGGGCAGAAAGGTCTAAAAGGCAGACCTGTGTCCCCACGGAAGCCGTTGTCGGTGCAGCCCCCTTGCTGACCGCAGCGGCGTAGGTGCCTCTCTGTAGGAATGAGAGGCGTTTTCGGGCTTCAAAGTAGGTCAGATTTTCTTTGGTTTTCAGTGTTAGTATTTCTTTTTCTTCTTTAAACTTTGGGCACGAGCGGGAGTATGCAGGGTGAGCACCTGAACAGTTCACGCATTTGGAGAAATCACTTGCACAGTTGTCGGTAGGGTGATCATTGCTTGAACATTTTCCGCAGGTTGTCCGTCCCCTGCAAGTGGCTGCCCCATGTCCAAAACGCTGGCAGCTAAAGCAACGTCTCGGATTGGGGATAAACGGTCGAACCTTGCAGTTGAGATAGCCCGCCTTGACCGCCTGGGGGAGGGTCGTGGAGTTAAATGTAAGAACGAGGTGCTTCGAAGGCTTCTCCTGGTCATCTCGACGAAACGTTATACGCCTCACTGCAATCACACCCTGATTGCTGAGTCCTTCAAGGATCTCATCTTCAGTACTTTCCAACAGATCATCTTCGGAGATCACGCCCCGAATGGTGTTGAGAGACCGGTGTGGCGTTACTGTGACTTTATGGTCTGCTATACTAGTAAGTCCAAGGAGGGCTTTACTTTGTTGCTCTGTTTCAACCTCGACAAGGAGGTCTCCAGAGTGGAGCTTCTTTGCTTTGTAAGATTTTCCAACAGATGACTCCAGGGTTTTTGCAACAAGGAACGGGGAGAGCTTTCCAAGTGGTAGTTCGTATTCACAGTGCATCACTAAGAACTTTGGGAAGGCTTGAGTATTATCAGTGGTCTTAAGAGGAACGGTGGCTTCGGTGCGAACTCTTTTCAGAGATCGATCAGAAGAAAGTTTAGCTTTGGAACCCATAAAAAAATGGGAGACATTCGACATCTGCGGTGTGCCGCCCACCATGGAGCCCAACATGGGACAGGGTAACGGCACATAACAAAAATGGCTTTGCTGTGCACGTTACTCCAGTAGCACCTACCCAGATGTTATACCCAAGAATGGGTCTAGACTAGCGTCCTTCTCCACTCAAGGTTGGCCCTTGCCGCCAAGACGGTGAAAGGGGAATGGAAAGACAAAAGAGAGAAGTATAAGTAAAGGTGGGAGTGAAAGAAGGGAGGGGATAGTAGAAGAGGAGGCGACTAGACTGAATCATCCTGGCCGGGCCTTACCAGGACACCCGTCTATGGGAAGCAGGGGCCGAAGTGGTGTATTGCCTCACCCGGGGGGCCCCGAAGGGTCCAAACCTACCCCGGGCTCGGCTCAACCACCAGGATGCCCTTTTCCCCAGACACGGGAAAGCCACGCACAGCCAGACGTGGGCAGGCGAACCCGCATGGCTCGGGGTCCGTGGAGACGCCACTCTCCAAACACCTACTAACGCAGGTGCCCCCTGCGGGGTTTCTGAGTAGGAGGCAAACCAAAACCAGCCGCGCCCCGCCCCCCGCCCCCCAAGGCCGGGGGGTGGTGCCCTTGATATCCCTTGGGTGCCGCCGGCCAGTGTTTGCCCTGCCCAGTGGCAGCTGTTTCAGGGGGGGGGGGGCACACATTCCTTACTCCCCCCCCCTACTCTGAGAACTGGGGAGCAAGCGCCCCTTGCCCCCCCCGCCCCCCGGTCGGTACGCCCATGGTGACAAGCTTCGCACCAAAAGAGTGCGCGAATTTAAATGCAGGTTATAAACATTCAACCGAATACTACACGAATATAAAAAAAATATTGTAAAATTGTCTCTGCACCTTGTGCCTCCGTTTTTACTGCAATACACAGCGTTCAGAAAGCATAATTATTGCTTGGCTAACCTGAATTATGTACGTTTTATTTTTGGTGCCTGTCTTATTCTTGTTTAGTGTGGCACAAAGTGCTTTATATTGCAAGGTTTTTTTAAGTGTAGTTTCGCTTTTATAATAAACACAATGTATATTTTTGTCTCCTCGTTTGTTTTTGTAGTATTTCCTGTACGCTCCCCCCTCCCCTCCCTTTTCCCCCAAAAATATTAATGACCATAATTGGGCCCCGCATCTAAATGAATAAATATAAATATAACAAAGAATGGTGTAAACAACACAAGTTGCACTCGTGTTAGTCGTTCGTATTCCACTTATTGATAGCCCTCTATGTACTTTGGTCTCCTCAAACGTTTCTACTTCTGACTTGTTATAGGATGCTAGAACGTACAAAACCCCTCCTCATCATGAAAAAAAAATGGCTGCTTTTAGGTGCTGCAGTTGCGAATGTTTTTCTAAAACTTTGAGTCTTGTGTTCAACATATGATGATAGAACAACAAAAGAGGTCGATGCAGTCATTAGGGCCACTCCGAGCTCTCTCTATGGTTTTCTTGTTTTTGTTCTAGAGCGGAGGTGGGCAATCATGTACACTGCGCGGCACTTTTAGCGCGAACGTGATTTTGGTGCATTTTCGTATTTTACTAAGAAAGGGTAGTGGCGAGCATTAAAATTTACCGTTAAGGTTAATACCCCATCCGAGCACTTTCCACCACTATAGGACTTTTGACGACAGTTCATTAAAACTGAGAAACAAACAGAAAAAAAGCAGTAATGAATTTTTCGCGCTAATAGCACGTGTTGCAGAGTATCTTCAACACAAGATGCTTCCGCGATCACCTTACAAAATTTTAAACGATATTAGGGTGACTTTAGCGTGAAAGCGTCCTTTCTTCCACAATTTCTCTTTACGCAAAGTTTGAGGTGACCCTAGCTTAAATTGTGTTTCGTTTATCATATCGTTTGGCAGTGCAGGTGTTAAGCGAAAAAAAAATCAAAATATATGACTCAAATATCGGCGCCCTCGTTTAAAAGACTTCATACAGAGTTAGCCTTATCCTACAAGATGAACTGTGGAAATGATTAGGAGATAGGGTACATATAATAAACAATTGAAAAGAGGAGGGTCGGTTTTCAAATTCCTAACAAAGAAAACGTTTTAGAAAACCGCACATACTTAGTAAGCATCGCGACATTCCACCCATGTTTAACCTGCTCACTAAGCACCACAAGTTTGCCAAACACATACGCTCGTCAGGAGAATATCCAGAGAAGATAACAAACGGTCGTTACGCATGAAGCTTATTACCCGTTTCTTTTGTGGACGCGGCAATTCTAGATTTCTTTCGTCACTTTGCGAAACGAGAGAAAAAATTACTATTGCACCTGCAACACTCTCATTGAACCTGGAGAACACCTTATCAGAAAGATAAGACTGTCCAAAAGCCCGCAGATTGAGGTTCTGTTGCTGCTCAAGGTGTAGGATAAAAGCGCTAAAGTTGCTCAAGGTTTTCCTGGCCTTTTTTAGGCTGGCACTGAGGTGGGGTAAACGCGAAAGCAGAACGCGCGCAAATACTGGGCGCTGATATCGGCGATCCCGTGAGAAAGAACGAGAAAGAGAGCGACACAAAAGCGGAGAACAAAAAGCACTATATACTAAAGGTTTCGCGCGTTTGCTTTTCCGCGACGAGCTCAAGTTGTGCGAGTGCTTGCCAACTTTATGTGTTTCTTTTTTGTTTTGTTTTTTCATTGCGCGATGCCTGTGCATTTTGATTCTTTCTGCAAAGTAAAGCTAAAACCTATCTAGGTACAAACCTTACGGATGATGTTTTACTGCTCCTTAGTGTATACTAAGGCGTCGCCAGCGGTAGAGACCCATCGATCAGAACCAGCAACTCCAACCATCGATGTCTGCGGCTGCGCCGCGCCCTTCCGATGCGGCCCGAATGCACGGGACCTTCCACTCTACTGGGTGATTCAAGGACCGGCCAGGCTCTTTAAATTGACCGCAAAATTCAATTTCTCAACCTATCGCGCTACGATTTTGTGCAGCGTTGCCCACAGATGGTGCATTTTTTTTGTAAAATTTGCAAAGAGCGAACTTACCTGAGGAAAAAGTAAAGAAACAAAAAGGCTTAGCTCCTATGGAAACTCAGCGAAGCCACCGGTCTTCAAACAATACGGCGCCGCTTCACACGGGAGACAAGAGATGGCGCAAGCGGTCGCGGTGCCAACTGCCGCCAACGAACGAGCATACGTCGCCGAGAGCCGGCGTCTTTAGCAGACGATTGTTTGGACTCAAAAGCGACGCGAGCTTTTCTGATATCAGTTTCCAATGCATTATTTTATCATTCTTACTAATAAAACATATTGAATGGACAGAAAATCGATTAAAAAAATGGTTTGTCGGAATATTTTGACTGTTTTTTTGGGGGTACTGATGTCGTCTGCTTTGCGATTCCTTTTTACTACCGCGTCTGTTTTTGTTTTTGCGACTGTCACCGCCTGCGGAACGCGCGCCGCTTTTGAGTCGAAACGATCGTCTGCTAAAGACGCCGGCTCTCGGCGACGTATGCTCGTTCGTTGGCGGCAGTTGGCATCGCGACCGCTTGCGCCATCTCTTCTCTCCCGTGCCAAGCGGCGCCGTATTGTTTGAAGATCGGTGGCTTCGCTGCGTTTCCATAGGAGCTAAGCCTTTTTCTTTCTTCCCTTTTTCCTCAGGTAAGTTTGGTCTTTGCAAATTTTGCAAAAAAAAACATGCACCATCTGTGGGCAACGCTGCACAAAATCGTAGCGCGATAGGTTGAGAAACCGAATTTTGCGGTCGATTTAAAGAGCATGGCCGCTCCTTGAATCACCAATAGATTATTTTTTTAGCTCTATGGTAATCTACTATACACTGCCGTGTTCTAAGACATTATTCGCCGTGTGCCCTTTTCTTTTACCAGAACATTCCACCATCGCTTATCTCCAGATCGTCGATGCACCGTTGTAACCGACGTGACGAACGTAACGCTCACTGCTGCAAAGATCCAGCTTACTAACCTAAGCTATACTGATCTATTCAACGTCATCCCGAAATTTAATGACCGTAAAGCAAGTAATACCCAGGAACTGAAGTGGCGAGCTACTTGCTTCGCCACTTCTGTTCTGCTATCCCTTCTTCAGTTAACTCCTTCCTCTTGTGAGGCACTGTGAAGACTGCGGCGCAACCTCGTACTCTCGACCCGCGCATGCGCGAAATAAGGAGGGGGGTTACGACGCACATACGCTGCGCGACATGCATTGTTCGCGCAAACAAGCGATTGCCATTTTTTTTTCTGTATGTTTTTTTTTTAGATATGAAAGGCCGTCTTGAAAACCACTATTGTGATGAAGGGAGCTCGATTGGGGTATTAGCGCCAAGATGTTTAGGTGGCGCCCTCTTATCGTTTCCGTCCGTGACGCCACGACTGGGATTTGCCTCGCCGTGACGTCACCAGTTGTTACCCTGGCTACTTACCTTCAGGTGCGACGACAAGTTCGATGGTGTGTTTAAAAAGCACAGTGGAAGCTAAGAGCCATTGCAATCCGAAACTAACACCGTCAAAGTTGACAATCTGACAATGCTCATATGCCCATGGTTTGGCCAATCGTGGAAAGCTGACTGCAGTGACGCTTTTGGTCGCGCACATCGCTAATACTGTTCGTGAATCATTGAGAAGACACGGCGTTTGCTGCAGACACGATAACAAAAGTATCCGCGCTCATGCCTCGAGCATCTTCGATGCATGTTTGTTTCATGCATTTGTAGACTTTGAAATTGACTCCAGACAGTTCTTGTAGGACCAATGTGGTACAGAGCTGACATGCAATAAAATAAACACGCCTCAAATAGCATCCGCAGACTGTCTTTTGTATCATGTGTTAGTAGTCTGACAGTGGCTTTACGGAACTATCCCAAGTGGTCGAATGTAGTGCCCGCCAATACCGTCTTCGAAGCAAGATACAAAAGTTGGCTGCAGAAACCACTATTCTTTTTTTGTTTACGAATTGCGGCAGAATTCGTCACGAGACTCACAACGCAGCTCACTGTGAATACGACGACGGAAATTTTGAGTAAACGCTTTGTTTTATGAATTTAGCGGGGAAAATGAATTTGGCGGGGAAGCTGAATTGGTGCCTAGCTCACGTGACGTCAATTGTTCCGCAAAACTTAGCGGCGAAACTGAATTCGTGCAGACGTCATGTAACGTCATTTATTAGGTATTAGGAGGCCAGAAGGAGGCCAGAAAGGTGTACGAAATCAGGGGGGGGGAACTAAAAGATGCTATCGCATTAAAAAAAAGCGGTTCGCCTCACAGTGTTGCGTACTGTACCTTACCGTCCCACTCATCTGCGTTTCAGTATGACGACCGGAGTTTTTTAGGGGGGCAGGATAGGAGAAGGCGAAGGGGGTGGGGGGGGATTTAAAGAAAAAAGTCTACAATATTTAGAAGCAAATACCCGGGCTGCCGTATGTCCGCGAAGTGGTCCCGTTCAAGCCGGTGAGGAAACCCGGCGTGATGTGAATGTATTCTCCGACTTCCCCGCATCCTCTCGGCTGAAGCGTGTAGGGCGTGTCTCCGTACTCCGGGTTCGGCCCGGCCACGCGTAGGTCGGCACCGTCGAACAGACTGCTGGCCGTGGTCGCCGCTTCCTCTCTCCGGGGCCAGGTGGACGGCACGACGATGGTGACGTCCTTGAAGAAGACCCGACCATGCGTCGCTCGGTGTAGGAACAAGGACGCTTCCCGGAACAGTGCCTGCATTGCAAGAAAAATTATTGTACGCAATTAAAATAAAATAAAAGTTGAGTAAGACTGCTGTTATACAGTTTTTAAACAATCCGTTCAGGCTAAAAATATAAGGCCACTAGACTCTGGACGCATGCAAGGCATCTGCTAGCCCGCAGAAGAGAGCTACTACGTGACCAAGGAACGTCTTCCATATAGCCAAGATACAGCGATGGTAGCGAGCGCAGAAGGAGATTATTGGAAAAGTTCGCAAATGGGGCATTTCTGTCGCATCTAGAAAGTGAAGCTTGTTCCATGCCTATCTAAACAAAGTCAGCCTATAACAAAGAGGCGTCTCATGCTTCCACTGCGAATGGAGCGTCTCCAAGTTTCTGCTATGTACTCCACGGGTATTTCGGACGTGGTGTTGCATCGAATCGTGTAAAGGCCCGTTCACACACTTGCAACCAAGTATGACCGAAGCAGACAAGACCGGTTTTTAAGCCTCTTGCGAGGCTTAGAACCTCCTCCGTAGTAGCGCAACCGGTCCTAAGCCGTCCCAAGAGGCTTAAACACTGGTCTTGTCTCGGTTGGTCCTATTCGGTTGCAAGTATGTGAACGCGCCTTAAGTGGCACTGGCAGGTCGAAGTAATTTTTTTTTTATTTGAAGCAATGTAAAACAGACACTACCCTGAAAACTTTTGTTTGTGAAGTTCTTTTAGGGCTTTTTCAATGATCTCAAATTCTTTGAAACTGCGTGAGGTCGAAGAGGACACGCAATGAATTTTTCTGAGCGGCGTGAGGGGCCATGTCGCGCCGTTGCTGCGAGACAGTGGACGGCAGCGTCGTTAATCATGAGGTGAGCTTCAGGTTAATCCCAGTGGCGTGATGTTTTTGCTTGTGATGATAAATAGCGACAAACCAAAAATAAACGGACATCGAAGCGCTCTGTCGAGAATTAAAAATGGGGGACTCACAAACATTAACGCTAAACAATCTCAACCTAATTGATCATGAGAAACACTTACCTCTCTCGAATGATAGCTGGGCAGCGCTAACATAGCAGCAATGACGTAGTGGGGAAGCTTACAAACCTAGTAAACAATTATACACATATTGGGGAACGTCTGGCACATAATCAGGTATTAATACGTGCTCACATCTATAAAATATTTTAGGAGAAGATCCAAACTGCAAATTAGTAGTCTTTCATACAAAACACAATTCTGTATCTTAATCACATTGCTAAAACCCATTAAAACACTTTTGATTACATTTATTTTTCAAACGAATGTTCTAAATATGTACATGACACCAGCAGTCATAACTTTAATTTAGTTCATCGCAAGTTAAATTGCTCTGGCAGCAACAAAGACAAACCTTTTAACTGTGCAGTGAACCAGAATTAATAGAATATGATGACGTTTCCGTATACTACTTTAAAATAACCAAAAACAACGCTTTTCAGATCGGTATGTTTTGCTAAAAAAGGCATCAGTATCAAAAGTTATCACCTGATTTCCATTTATTCTAGTCCATTGCACACCTAGAGATATCATAAATAAGTCTTCAAAGTTTCAATAAAAAGTATTGAACAGGAAAAACGTAATGAATGTTCGCGTATGAAAAAGGATGGAAAAAGGTGAGTTCCGAGTAAAACAACAAAAAGATTCGAGATAACATGCATCTCGGGTACTTGGGCGGTAACAACTTTGGCTGTATCTCTGGAAAAATATTTACAGGAATATTCCTGTAAAAAAATTTGTTTTTGGTGGAAAAATAGTTTTGTGACATGCTTGTCCCAATTAGGCTGTTTAAAAATACACTTTTTTTTTTTCTTAGCAGTTACCCTTTAAATATATGTAATCGCCCCATTTCTGGAAAGAACAAAACCGCTTTTCAATATTTTTAAAAAATATTTTGATTCACAAAAATATTTGCAGTGGAGCAGGGTGAAAATTTGTTTTTGACCCGACGGGCATCGCGTGTCGAGCCGCCCTCGGGTACAAAGGCCACAACGGGCCTGCTATTGCTACGCGCTGGCAACACCTCCGATTATTACACGACACCCGCCGTTTCTTCTCTTGCAGCCGGAAAGACGGACAAGGGGAAGCGGCAGAAAACTCCGTTCTTTCTTTGGACCTAATCGTGTCAGCTATCGTCGCAGGTGGCGTGCTGTGCGGCGAAGAGGCGTTAAGGAGCGACGCCGGGTTGTGGTGCGAGAGCTCAACTTCAAAAATTGTTTTCTCGCTTTAAACAAAAATTACTCTCATTAATCTGTCAGAATCGAAAGATTATTGATTGTTCTTCCAAACCCACTATATTTTGTATTTTTACTTGGACCACCTCAGGGTGGAATAAACAGCTGTTTATGCGTCAAAACGCACTTTTTGGCAACTTCAGGATTTTATTTTACTGCGAGATATTTATTTGAGCGGTTTTAAACATTTGTTATAGTTTATATACCTGCAGGGCAGCCGGTAAAAAGTTCTATTAGGTCCCGGGAGCAATTAGATATTTTTTTATAAAATAACAAAAATTTTAAAATTTTTAAGTCTTAGTTTTTCAAAAAAAATATTTAAATTATACAAATCTTTACAAGCCCAACCACATTGTAAGTCAAAAGCCGTGCATATTTAAGAAAAAATATTGTTGGGTGTTTCAAGAAAAAAGCTGATTTTTTATCAATTATTGAGTGATGCATAGTTTCACGCTGTTTTTAAAAGTTAAAACCGCGCTCACGTGATCAAAAAAAGTTTTTTGCCAAAAATATGTTAAGGCATGGCTACGGACATTGCGGCAAAAGGCCATGAATTTCTTTTTAGAAATCGGAAGGGGTCGAGCGCAACGTCTGGGACGTTTGACATGGAATGACCCTATACCGAGCGCCGCCATGTTTTCCAAGGGAGGATAAAACGCCACGGAGGCGACATCATTTCCGAACTCCGACTTTTCAATATTTCAAAAGAAGGGAGAGTCGTGCGTTCGCAATTACGTTAAAAAACATGCTTTACGAATGCCGTTATTAAATAATATAGAAATGTCGCTTACTAGGTTTCTAAATTTCATAATCGATTACGTCAAAAATAAAAAGAAGCGAGGGGGTAAGAAGAAGTCAACCAAGATTGTTTTTTGTGTGAAAGTTGTTTTGCGCGTTGTGGTGTCGTGCCCCTTTAAGCCTCTTACGATGCAGTCGGTCGTTAGCCGCCACAAAAGACTTAAAAACTGGTCTTCTCTGACTCGGTCGTCGTCAAACGCAAGTGTATGAACGGGCCTTTAAGGCCCGTTCACACACGTGCAACCAAGTATGACCGAAGCAGACAAGACCGGTTTTGAAGCCTCTTACGACCGGATGCGAAGCAGCGGAGCTGGTCGAAAGCCGTCTGAAGAGGCTTAAGAACCGGTCTTCTACTCTTATCTCAGTCGGTTGTACAGCGTGGGTGAAATGAATTGAACGCACTTTACACTGACCCCATAACTCGGTTTCTTAACTTATCGCGCTGGGATTCACTACAGAGATTTCAGAAGTTGGTGGAAGCTTTCGCTAGAATTGTAAAAGATTGGCACATCTCCGTAAATCAAGAAAAATCAAAAACTACGTTATCTCTATACTTTGCACGTACACTAAAAAAATTAAACACGTTTACAATTTTCTTGTAACGCCCAATTAGAGCGCAGCTCTTGAGGAGGGGGAGGGGATGGTATGGAGGGGAGGGTATGCCCCCTTCCTTCCACGCTAAATTTAGCGGAGAAAATTTTCCGCTAAATTTAGTGGGAAAATTTTACCCTCGTGACGTCATGAGGGTAACTCTCGTGACTCTATTGAGAGAAACCCTCAAAACCCTCGCGAGTGTACCCCTTGTGGACCTCGTGACCCTCGTGAGGGAAGCTCCGTGAACCTCTGAGGGTAACCGTCGTGACCCTCGTGAGGGTAACCCTCGTGAGGGTAACCCTAGTAACCCTCGTGAGGGTAACCCTAGTGGCCCTCGTGAGGGTAACCCTCGTAACCCTCGTAAGAGTAACCCCCTAACACTCACGAGGGTAACCCTCGTGACGTCATTATGGGAACTTCCCATAATGCAACGCGCGGTTACGCCGACACCGACGGGGACGGCGACGCCGCTCAAGCCGGAAACGGGCGCCTAAGAGCTGCGCTCTAAAAAATATTATGCGTTACTGTGGCGCTTGTTTGGGCCAAATGAAGTGATGAATAGGTAAGCCAATTCTATTTTCTTTCCGTTTCACAAATTTCTCAATCGCAGTTAACGCCAGAATAGCCCTTATATATATATATATATATATATATATATATATATATATATATATATATATATATATATATATATATATATATATATAGGCATGTTGGCTTGGAGGCCGAAGGCGTAGAAGACAGATATGCAGGGTGACGGTAGAAAACGAACCAAGAGGATTTTATTCGACGTTTCGACCCGAGACAGGTCTTCGTCAGGAACCCTATTCCTGACGAAGACCTGTCTCAGGTCGAAACGTCGAATAAAATCCTCCTGGTTCGTTTTCTACCGTCACCCTGCATATCTATCTATCTATATATATATATATATATATACTATATATATATCAAATAGAGAGGTATACTACAAGGCAAGTGGCAAAGCGAAAATTTAGGATGGAAGGGTATCAACATATAAAAAGAAAAAGGATCATCCAGATGCAGGAACCGTGGTTGTATACGGGGAGAAACTCAGGGAGAGGACGAGATCAGAGCAGGTGGGGAGGTCAGATCGCCGAGACTCTGATTGGATGGATTAGAGGGTAGACGGAAAGGCTAGGCGCCTTTTGCCTTCACCCGCTGTCTCTCTCCTATCAGAGCAAACAAGAGCGTCGTCTGCTCCTCGCGCTGTGACTCGCGTTTGAACACCGGACGACGGCGTTCAGCGTTCGAACCGTGACTACAGAAGAGGGCAGCTAGTCCCCTTTCCTATACCCACTCTCCTTCTAATCAGAGCTCGGTGCTCCGGCCTCCTCTCACTCCTCTCATTTCCTCCTCTCCCTGAGTTTCTCCCCGTATTGTGTACCGTGCGAGTCTGTGGGTTTACCTTGATGTTGACGATGATGTCTTCGTCCGGTGTAACGGACGGGTGTATGGCTACGACAACGTCGCGGTATCCTCCGTCGCTCGTGTCGATACGCACGCCGCCGATAAGCGGGAAACACAGAGCCGCCACCAAGGGCAACGATAAGGTAGCTGCCTTCATCTCGGACCTAAGAAAAAAGAAGAAAAAAAGATGCCGTTGAAGCGCGTGCCGTAAACGCAGTGCTAGTTCAAAGACACATATACGGCAATCAATACCGGCTGAGGAGCATCTATGCGGAGTGGAAGTCCGTCTACACCTTGCGCAGGGGTAGCGATGACGTCATAACTTCGAGATCTGATTGGTTCGATTAGAGGAAAGCGGGAGACGGAAAAAAAAAAACACTGGACAGCTTGATTTCCCCAAGAGCTCAGTAGACGTCTAAACCGCGGTCACGTGGCTAATGCGTCATACAAAAGGCAGTGTGCAGGCCCTCTCTGAGGCGTGTTTTCTTCTCGTGACATATTGGGCATAGAAACACTGTCTGCGGACATTGTCGAAGCATATACGTGTATGAAGGAGACATGTTTCGAAGATGCGTGAGGCGTATCCGCAGATTATTTCGACATCGTATCTACGGAGAACACCGTGTCCTGTATGATGTAGGAGCAGGGTTCTCCCCAGGAATTTCTGAGGGGTGGACATTACCGGGGCGGGGCGGCGTAACACCACCTAGATATAAAGCCGCAGCGCTTTCCCTCTCCCTTCGAGGAGCGTCGGCATGAGTAGGCTGAACTGGTAGTGCGCTTCTCCGCAAGGCTCCCCTTGACAGTTGGCTTCTTTGCAATTCACATTCTCTTTTACTTTCCTCTCCCTCTTCGCTTGACGCGGCGCAAACAAAAAAAAAAGCGCCACGGCGTCGCGTTTTTTTTTTTTTTCTTCTCCCCAACGGTCGTCCGTCGCGTTCCTTTCTTCGACGGCATTTTTAGCTACTCCTGCGGCTTGGCTCACGTGACAATGAGGCTGGAGGAATCAACTAGAACAACTCTAGAAGCGAGTAGGTTTTTGGACGCCGAGGGTCGGAAGTTCAACTCTCGAGTGAGATCGAGCACATTTTGGAATACAAGACAACAGCGGCCTCGTCAGCGTCGCGTGTAGTGTATGTACGTTGCTTTACGATTGTCGGTGCTGTCATTCCGTACAGATGTGTATCCGCGCTTTGACGGAAAACTGAATGTGAAAGTGTCCATATTTGAGTTTCTGCAAGGATGACTACGAAAGCCTGGACTATACAGCGAATCGATGGGAAGATCTCGCTCCTTGACGGCACGGCATGGCAGGGTGAGAACTTTTCAATTTTTATGATCGTGGTTTCGTTTCTTGTTTTTACTTTTCGCTGAATGCATACTTGGGAGTGATTTGGTTGTGGCCTGGAAGCAACATATTCAAATGCTGGCGCTACTTGTAGGTGCAGAACTAAATAAAAATGACTCGATTTATGAGTTCAGGTTGGAATGTTTTCGCAAGCTATGCAAGTGATAAGTTATCGCAATTGCAACAAACACATCAATTAAAAAAAAGTACATTGTGTCGTTTCTGCGTATCCTCATCGGAGCGCAGAAATGATCCGCTACAACTAACTAGTTAGACCTATATTTTAGCGGGTCTTTGAGCTGTAGTTTGGAGTGCACGCAAGCCGGAATATGTGTTCATTGACCAGTTTACTTATCCATACACCAGAGCCATATACTAACAATTTAGCTGGAGCCCCTTCAGGCTCCCCAAGGAATCCCACCACACACCAGGAAGCTCTATGGAGCATATTGTTATTATTATTAATATTATATTATTATTATTCTGTACCATGGTTTTATGTGCTCGTGCATATAAGTATTTATTATTATTTTATTATTATTTATTATAGCATATCGCATTCGGCACATCAAATTCAAGAATAATTTTGATGTTTGTGATCCAAAATACCAGATTCAAAACACTGCCAGTGTTTTCTCTCAAATACCGAACCACTTCAGCTGCACTTTAAAGGAGAGCATTCTTTTTTCTTTTTTTATTTTTATAACCATTTTCGATTATATTACCTTTCTTTGGATTAATATGATTTCCTCCTTTTTCGTTCTATTTCCTGCAGAAGCGGTCAAATACACATCCCGGATACTGCTTTGATGAACTCGGGCTACTGTACGGCTTCCATGGGACAAGCTGAAAACTGACAGCTTGAAGAACGCTTTGGAATGTATAGGCAACTGGCTTGCTTCTAATATCACGTGTTTACAAGGCACATTTACGAAGATGAAAACAAAATACTGCTGAGGAGCGCGCTGTCAACGATCACTACAGCTAGCAAGGATGGAAACTAGAAAGATCTTCCCAAGCGAGCGGATGCTTGACCCCCTACCTGCAATGTGGTATACCTGCAATGTGGCCCTTGGCTGTAAAAAATAAGACACAGCCTCCCAGCCCTGGGCTATGTGGCCAGCCGTGCAGTCTACACCACCTTGAAAAACCTAAGGGGCGAAAAATGCAAGGCCGCATCGACAGCACGAAACAAGTTGGCTACAGATTTGCTCGCACAGGAAGACTGTGCTGTCGCAATGAAACTCGGTTATAGAAGGGCTTGTTTTTCCTGGTGTAAATGCTGTAGAACACGACTATGTTGTTCACCAATTGGTGATGCCCAGCCAGTGCCGACTTGTTACATATCTCATAATGGAACTACTCGCCAAAGAAGACTTCCGACTTCGACGCCTGTGAAAATTAACATACGAGTGAGCTCATTTTAAAACACGTTGTCACGAGAAAATGCACAAGCATTTTCTTGTGACATGTTTGCAGCAAGATGAATTTTCGCATTAATGCCAAGAATGCCAAACAAAAGAAATGGAAAGCTGAAACTCTGCAATCAAAGACACTCGCTGCCAACCGTCACGGATGTCATGAAGCGAACTCGGACCAAGGAAGAGTATGTGTGACGCCAGTGATGGTGAACCCATTGTGAGTTCGAGCTGAAGCATGTGTTGGACTGCAGTGAAAACATTCAACTGAGAAACCTTTGTAGCAAGATGACAACAATATTATAAGTGCCAGTGCAAAATCTAAAAAAAAAGCTAAGGGGTCAAGGCTAAACAAATCAGTTCCTGTATGGCCAGCAACGTGCTTGCACTTCATCCTCGTGCAAAGGCAACTGCTCTCTGAAGTCGGTGAATCTGTGTGTGTGTGTGTGTGTGTGTGTGTGTGTGTGTGTGTGTGTGTGTGTGTGTGTGTGTGTGTGTGTGTGTGTGTGTGTGTGTGTGTGTGTGTGTGTGTGTGTGTGTGCACACAGAAGCAGTCTCTTGGGTATCTTGTGGTGCTACAGCGTAAATGCCGACATGCTGCACAGATATTGTGTGTCTCGGTGTCACAAAATCTACAGCATCCAAGATGCATGTGTATAAATGTTTTTCAAGACGGATATTTTCAGAACTTACGGATACCAGGAGGCTCGTTTCGCAGTGTTCAAAGGTGACCAATTTCTTATTTACGACTCTCTTCTGTATTGTAAATGCAAGCAACTTTGAATATGAAGCTCCGATGCCCACTTCTGTTTGTGTACAAAACTTGTTTCTGGCCGCCCTAACTGTGTCGTTTCATAGACTCGGTACTGTCGAAGTACATCAGTGTATGGGGCAACGCTCGGGTACTACGGTACTTTTTTTGCAAAGATAAAGTTTTCACATTATGACATTGCCAAGAAATAGGTCACAGGTGTTTTTCGATGTAGTAACCAGATAGGTTGCTTGCTGCAAAACAAGTACTATATTTGAACAGCCAGAGTGCATTGAATTGCTGAACCTATACAGATTTATCACAGGTCTAAGAAAAGTTTGTCAAAATATGTGCAATAAATGTTTCAAACTATGTGCAATACATTTTTCAAACCAGCACATCACAATTTTAGAATGTTATTACTTTTATACTTGTCTGGCAATTTGGGTCCCGTTGCTCTTGCATCAGGTGTCCCTAAGGGTAGTGTACTCGGGTTTCTATTGTTTCTAATATGTATCAATGACATACAATCATCAATTAAATCGACAATTAGACTTTTCGCTGATGCTTGAGTTATTTAGCGGAAAATTAATACACCTATAGTGATCACAATATTGTCCAAGACGATTTAGATACAATATCATCATGGTGTTCCCTATGGCAGATGAACATTAACACACGTAAGTGCAAACAGATGTCCGTAATTAAGTCCTCCACTAAAACACTAACCCAGTACTCATTACTTTCACAACCACTAGAACACGCATTGTCGTACAAGTATTTGGGCGTGTATTTTAGAGACTCATTATCATGGATTGAGCAAATAACAAATAGCGCACTAAAAACACTTGGTTTGTGAAAAAGCCATTTGTATGAGAAATTTCTTGTGTCCAATAAACACATGAATCATAAAGATATATAAGAACCATATAAGAAACTTCTTACAAGTTTCTTACATGGTTCTTATATATCTTGTATGATTCATATGTGTTTATTGGACACAGAAATTTCTCATACAAATGAGATTTTTCAGTAGGGATCTAGCTCCCATTGAAACAAAACTACTCGCATACAAAACATTTATCCTCCCAAAATTAGAATATGCAAGCATAATTTGGAATCCACACCTAAGTTACCTAATGTCGAGGCTCGAATTTTCAGAACAAAGCAACCAGATTTATATGCAGTGATTATTCATCCGAAACTAGTGTCTCCGCTTTAAAAGCTAGCATAAATCTTCCTAATCTAGAAAGAAGACGAAAAATAGCCTGATTGCGTTTTTTTCAAGATGTATATTACTCAGATTCCGATTTTCAATCTACTTAGGTCTGGGCTGCCAATTTTATATCATCCATATTAGATAATTCCTGCAAGATTGAACCATTTCAGTGCCATACTTACACTTTCCTATTTTCTTCCTTAGTACTTTGCACCACTGACTGGAGCAAACTACCTGACCGTATTGTAACTGAGAGATATCCCATTTCATTTAAAAAGAAGTGCATCAATTTGTGTAACTGAACCTTGATTTGTAAAACTGCATCATAACAATGACATGCTAATAAGAGTTTTCTTTTTGTGTGTGTGTGATTTTTTTTGTTGGTGTCTATTTTTTATGTTCAATTACGTATTTCTCTGTTATTTTTTAATCCCCCTCATGTAATGAGTCTTCGGATGCCTTTGAGGTGAATAAAATTAAATGAATGTCTCTGCATCATTTATCCGATTGTTACTGTAGTTCATTTTATCTGGTCCTACTACTTCGATTATTGCCATTTCATATGGGTTCTTTTTTAATACAACTCCCATGTCGTTCAGAAATAATTACACCACCCAGTTTATCGCTTAAAAAAATGAAAGCCGTTTACAACTCCCTGTAACGCCGAACTAGAGCGCAGCTCTTGAGGAGGAGGAAGGAAGGGTACTGAGGGGAGGGTAAACTCCTCCTCCCTCCTCCTCAACTCCTCATCCTACCAAATACTCCTCCTCCTCCTCCCATCCTCCTCCTCCCCTTCCTCCTCCTCCCTCCCATCCTCCTTCCTCCTCCCCTTCCTTCTCCCCTTCCTCCTTTATCCTCCCCTTCCTCCTCCTACCTCCCCCTCCTCCTTCCTCCTCCCCTTCCTTCTCCCCCTCCTCCTTTATCCTCCCCTTCCTCCTCCTCCCTCCCCCTCCTCCTTCCCCTTCCTTCTCCCTCCCCTCCTCCTTTCTCCTCCCCTTCCTCCTCCTCCCTCCCCCTACTCCTCCCTCAAACCTCATCCCCCTCCCCCTTCTCCTTCCTCCTCCCCCTCCTCCTTCCTCCTCCTTCCTCCTCCCCTTCCTCCTTCCCCTCCTCCTCCCTCCTCCTTTCCGCGCGGTGCATTATGGGATATTTCCCATGATGCACTGCGCGGTTACGCCGACGGCGACGGCGACGCCGCTCAAGCCGGAAACGGGCGCCTAAGAGCGGCGCTCTAAAAAGGAACACATCTGTCTCAAGATATCACTTTCTTCTATTTCACTACAATAATTCTAGGTTACAATAATTTTCCTGCGTTCTAAAATTGGTTCTTTCAATTACTTGACGTTCACAGCTCTCATGTCTGCTCATAAAAAATAAATAGTGCGAAAACCCGCGTTCCTACGACGTAAAAGCTACGCGCGAAGCCTTCAGCTCAGCTCATAGCGCGCCGCACGTCAGCCTGCTGCCGTGACGTCACCGGAGGCGTGCTCTGGCCTTCTCCTCTAGGTGGTGTTGGGGCGGGGCGGGGCGGGGGCGAGGGGGGGGGGGAGGGGGAAGGGAATGCGCGTGCGTTTTTTTTTTCTTTTCCACGCGTTTGTGTATTCCCCCCCCCCCCCCCCGCCCCACCCCCGGGCACTGCACCGGCGGCGCGCCGTTCAGATGGAGAAAGAAACAAAAAAGAAAAAGAAACACGCCGAGCGCCCGCGCTCTTTGTTTTAAGCAGGGACTCAAACCGTAACCGTAACCGAAACCGAAAACCGTTTAGGAACGAAATTTTTCAGTAACCGTAACCAGAACGAAACCATTATTCGAAATTTATAAAAACCGTAACCATAACCGTAACCGTAAATTATTTACCGGTAACCAGTTTTAACCGATATTAACCGAAAAATAAAAATATTAGTTTTTCTCAAGTATGAACTGGAGGAGGGATCTTGAAATGTCGTTGCCATTTGACTGAGTTACTGTCAGCGAGTGGTGCATCTGGTAATACATTTCTGTTGAATCTATCTTTAGGATTCTTCTCTCTTAGGACATCTTCCATATCTCTACATCGCGACATGTATCTCAGAACATGTCGCCTTCAGGGTATTAACTAATAAGTTAGAATTCTCAGATGTCCATCCAACTCGGGTCCATCAATAGTGCAACCAGACTCTGCTGCCGCGCGCGATGACATCGCAGCAGAGGTTGGTTGCACTATCTCTCCACGGGGCGCGGTGCCGCCGGGGCCGAGATGCGCTCCGATAGCAAACCGAAACCTAAAAACCCGTCGAATTTGTGCGGTTTTTCAGTAACCCGTAAAATGCTTCGCGTGCCTTCTATCGTTCTGAAATTTGTTGCTTTAGTGTTTTTCGACATTGCTGAGCAATTTTCTAATTGAAACCATGCCCTCAAACACAATATTAAAAAGTTAATTACGCAAAAATAATTAACAACTTAATTATCCCGGACTTTAATAATTTTCCTAAATGGGCCCCTGGCCCAGGACCGAAACGACACAAGCCTTTTTACGTTGTGATGAGTAGTTTTCGCAGGAGCAATTTGGCCTAAATTCTCTGAAACACCCTGTATATATATATGCATGCTCAGGCTGAGAGTG
>JAZHYW010006632.1:0-68272 GCA_037355805.1 Ixodes ricinus | reverse complement strand
GCGATTCGATAAATTGGTGTCGCTAGAACGGCATCGCTAATCAATCGTTCGCTCAAATTAACACCGCCATTCGCTAAAGTGTCGTCCGATGAAACACCATGGGCGGGCTTCGATCGCTTAAACGTCGTTCGATCAAGTCAGTCCCTCCCATGTCGTACCCAAATAAACGTTAATCACGGCGCATGGTAGTGTGTTATTACTTCAAGATTTATAGTTTTTTACCATTAAGACGAAGTGAACAGAAACGTACCTACAAAAGTAACTTAACTTAGTTACAAGTTACTGGAAAATGTACCTAACAACAGATACAGATACTGATAAATTAAAGTACCTAGGTTTGTACCTCAGGTACAACAAAAGTACCTAGATACCGAGTTCCAGTTACTTGTACTCTAGGTACTTTACAACCCTGGTTGTAAAGTAGAGACAGGGGGGATACGGACAAAAGACAAAACACAGAACAAAACAGACGAAGTCTCAAACGAAAAAAAAAATTGGCTTGCTTTGTATTTTTATACAGCCTTGAGCTGAAACGGGTTAGCCCTAGGGTGCCTACATGTTTTCGCTCCGCTTTAGGGTGGCGCCAACTTCTTGTTACCCTTTCCCAGATCCTCTCCCACCGCCATTTTCTCCCACGTCTTATTTCGCTAAACGTAAACAACGTTGAGTTTCTGTAGTCTCGACACACCGGCAACACTGCGAGACCACTTCCGTTTCCGCTCATGAGAGGAGTCGGAGGCTCAGCAGGATGGCGGTCGTGGTGGCTGTCGCTCTCTTTATTCGGGTGTTTCATATTTTGAAGTTGCGAGCAGGAAGTGTGCATTGCTTTTAATGAAACGCGAGTTCCCGCGACAAAATAAAATGCATCAGACCGGCATCGCATGCCGGAGCCTCGCCGTTGGAACGAGAGCGGTGGGCGCTCCCTAGCCCTAACGAGGATTAGCGGCGTAGTGCGAGCGCACGACCGGCGAGTGTGACAAAATGGTCGACGAAAACAGCGCAGGTTGCAATGGTGACGAGGTAGGCAACACTGGTTTGTCGGCAACAGGTATCACAAACGTTGTCGCCACCCTAAACAGCGGAGCGGCGGAAACATGTAGGCACCCTAGTTGGCCCACTCGGCCACTTCCTCAGCTAAAACTTTATTTCACAGGACAAACTTATATGTAACTCACTATACCTTTGTCCCCCTCTTTGTTTCTTCCTTTTTCCCAAAAGCCCTACCCCTTCCCTCCTCCTTTTTCCAGGCCCCCGTACATTCAAGCCAACGATAAGCTCAGACGGCGTCAGCTCAAAGTTGCCGACAGGTCCCCTGTCAACACAAATACACCGCGACATCCCGAGGTTCCCCCGGTTCTCCCAAATCAGTCGCAAAGCCGCCGACAGAACCCCTGTCATGATGGAAGCAGGCGGAAAGCAGATTGCTGGAAATAGAAGTCTATATTGCATTGCACTGGTGTGAAAAAGTATTACGTATTTTTGTCTTATTTCCGTGCCAAAGAAAAAAAAACAAAAAAAAAACAGCGTTTAGAAACCGAACACTGTGCGTTTAGAGGAGCGCCGAAAGGACATAAAAAACCGAGACAATCTGAACGATTCGAGGCGCTTTGCGTCGCTCAGCTTTTCCTGGTTCTTGTTTTTCTGGAGCGTTTCAAAAGTGGATGAAAAATTATGAACTGACTGACCCGACTTACCACATTAGAGCAGTTCATTTTCATTACGACAGGCTCTCTTAAAGTGTCTTGCATAGTTCAGCTTGTACTGGTCCGTTTTTATTTCTATCATTTCAAAAAGTGAGCTCTAAGCCACTGGACCAACCTACCACATTCATAATTTGCGGAAGCGGCGAAATGGAAATGCGACAAAAGGAAAGATTCGCCCGCGTTATTTGAAGCCCATACATTGGTTGCACGTGACGTCATATCCTTCCTCCTTTCTGGTGGCCAAAACCTGCTGTTATAGTTCGTTTCACTTTATGTGCGAGCGAAGGCAAAGCTGCAAGCGCGAGCACGAAAGCTCCGTGCCTTCAGGCTTTGCTCGAGCGCGCGAGCTGGGCAGAAACGAAAAAAGCGCTGGTCTCGGGCTTCTAGCTTTGGCTTCGCTCGCAGATAAAGTGAAACGAAGTATAATGAAGCTGTGCTCACTCTTTTCCGCTCGCTCGCGACGCTCGTGTACTGCTCGTAGAATATGCACAGTAAAGGCTACGCTCGAGGAAGTTCGGCCACCAGAAAGGAGGACCAAATTACGTCACTGCAACCTATGTATAGAAAAGCGGACCGGATGGGTGGGACCGAAATATTTTTTCAAGAAACACACAATCTTCTCTACAGTTCTGTCTAACAATTTGATATGAAGGTATACTTGGACGCCGGCATTATTCGTTTAGGAATCAAGCGAAACTTTGTATCGGATAAGTATACGTCTACGTCCACTCCCATTCGATGATTATCGTGTTTTAGACTCCGTACACAGGGGGTTTTCAGCGGTGGGTTTTTAATCTGACTGCCCGCCAGAGCGCGAGCCAGAACGCACTACGGCCGCGAGCCGTCGCGCTCTTCCCCTTCTTCTCCGTATCAATAAACAGTCAAATACCTGGGCGGAGCCGTCAATCGTGCTGGTGTCGGGAACCAGCAAGTCTGACCCTTGAAAATTGAAATGCAGGAGTGACTCAAAACCCAGAGGCGTCTCGTTCGCCTGCTTACGTTCTTCCCAGGCGGTGGGGATTGTCGTTTACAGGGGAATATCTTCTGTACTGATACAAGTTACTCAAGCAAACTCGCATTCAACATCAATTTCTTTTTTTCTTCCTGGGTCACAGTGTTGGAAATAACGCGTTACAAGTAACAACGTTACTGGTAACGCGTTAGTTTTTTTAGTAACGTACTATCGTACTTGTTAGAATACCAAATGAGTAACGAATAAAGTGATGTCGGTATTATTTTACGGTACCTGCTATCAAATTACGTTACCCATTACTCAAAGAAAAAACGGTTAAAGTGCAGGCGAGCCGGGGGAAGCGTATATAAGGAGTAGAGGCGATAAAGTTTTTAGCTGAGTTTGAGACGTTGTCTGTCCCCTTTTTTCTTCCTACTTCAAGATTTTTCGTTTTCAAACCACAGTCTCAGGTTTTCAATCATTATGTATACCCATTACTCGTTACTTCTGATTAAAAATGGCAGCATCATGGTTCGAAAGCAAGCCAATTTTTACTCTGCGCACTACAAAAAGTTGCAAAAAAACACACCAAAAAACAATGTATAAACGACGTCATTTTAGACTCCATCGGAAGACACTTTCAACGTTAACACAACCGGGACCAAAAGACGCGTAATTATCGCTTTGTCGAATTCTTGAGCGTCCTTGGTGCAGTCTTTGTATCGAAGCTACTAAGGCCGCCGCCGCCGTGCCCTGAAGGAGCAGCCGTCTCGCTGGAAGGAGACATCCGCTCAGAAGGCAACAGTCTGCCGCCGCTCGAAGGACTCTGCCTAATCGTCCCTAGCTACTCCAGCTGGTCAAGTACTTTTCTTCAAAATAAATAAATTATCTTTCTGTCAACAACAGAAAGGATGGATACATGGTTTTGCGCAAAAAAAAAGACGGACACAAGGGAGAGAAACAAACATGAGCGCAACTTACAACTGTATTGAGGAAACCTTTAGAAAACATACAGATATATCGTCAACTTCAATGCGTCCACGCATGCGATCGTGTCACTATCACACGCTCGTCACAGAAACTTATCAAGGAACCGTTTTTCAGCATTATACAAACTTATCGAGGTATCGCTCACACATAGGTCGCCTTCCTTTTTGATAAAGAAGGCTTCCAACAGCTCACGTTTGTTTTTTGTCTCTTACTTTCGCCCAAAATTACAGTGTCAGAAAAACGTGGCTCACACTTACAGTTTCTGCAGTGTGCAGGCGAATGTGCCCCGTCATTAGTCTTTAAATTTTGAGCATGCTCCTTCAGACGGTCGTTGGCACACCTTCCCGTTTGCCCCACGTATGTCTTCCCACACGTGAGCGGATTTCATTGACGACCTCTGTTTTGCAGCCAACAAACGGCCTGGCATGCTTTGTGCTGCATCCTCGCTTCTGTCTGCTTTCTCCAGTAATGCGGGGGCAGAGTTGGCCGAGTTTTGTCGGAGCTGTAAACACAATCGGCACCCCATGTCTGTTCGCAACCTTCTTGAAGTTATGCGAGAGTTTGTGCACGTATGGTGCCGCTTCAGGCCTCACAGTCCTCAGTGCTGACTGTATCTTTTTTCTAGCAGTGTGTCCCTGCACTTTTTGCAGGATGGTTTCCGCCACACTCCTCAAGACCGAATCAAGGAAGCCCGCTGACAATAGTCGAGCCACTTGGTTGCTAAAGCTTACCTGTATCCTGTGAGCACACGACTTTCTGAGGGC
Source organism: Ixodes ricinus (assembly GCA_037355805.1). Lineage (NCBI taxonomy): Eukaryota > Metazoa > Arthropoda > Arachnida > Ixodida > Ixodidae > Ixodes > Ixodes ricinus. Next base: position 63,863 of record JAZHYW010006632.1, on the reverse strand, counting down.
GGACTCAAGGCAAAGCTTAGCAATTCCTCTTTTAACTACCTTTGAATGGTTGAAAGGTTTGTATATTGCTGAAAAACGCTTAATTGATAAGTTTCTGTGATGACGCATGGGTGGACGCATTGAAGTTGACGATATATCTGTATGTTTCCTAAAGGTTTCCTGAATACAGTTGTAAGTTGCGCTCGTGTTTGTTTCTCTCTCTTGTGTCCGTCTTTTTTTGCGCAAAACCATGTATCCAAACGTTCACCAACTCGCCCAAAACAAACTATTTTAACAGAAAGGATAAACTCTAAATTTGGAAGCATTGACGCTTCCACGCGTTGAACCAAAACAAATGGCAAGGTTATCGCAGGATTGAAAGGCGTCGGTCACCAGAAAGACGTCACCATCTTTTTGAATCCCTGCCGCCGTGGTACAAAGGTGCGGCCTCTCGCTGGGTGATGACTCCCGTTCAGAAGGTCGCCTCCCACTAAATCCCCTGGTCATCCTTTCTCCCATAGCGCCTCAAAAATTAGACAAAAGACTGCGTAACCACCACGGACGGCACCTTCTTTGTATCGCAGTCCCCCAACTCCCTGGCATTCAAAGACTGAATTATGCTGGACGCTGCGCCCGCGTTATCCTTCTCGCAGTTCCTGGTTGCGTGTGAAGGCTACTATACCATTCTTCTAAAGAGGCCCATTCGTAGCAGTAATAGTGATGGCTTTCGCCTGCTTCGCCCTTGCTTTGCCGCTACCGGTGTGAAAAAAAAATGTTTGGACACGAAAGACAAACTTAGAGTAACGAGCTTATAAACGCTCGCCACCTTTTTTAATCATATATACACGTAAAGATACTACGAGTACGCATGTAATAATAACCAAAATATGGCCGGCGCTATACTTCGTTTATAATCACCAATAATCTTCTTTGGTTATAATTATGGGTTATCTTAAGCGATCGGTGTCTTATTTTCGTTGCTTGTGTAGCCTAAACCGGACTGTGACTAAAACCGGTGTGGCTCTGAGGTATGCTGTTTGTGAGCAGTCCGTGTACTGTAGAGTTGCCTGTGTCATGCAACTTCTGCCTCTAACCAACAAGGCCGTTTTGGAACGATTGTTATAAAAGCCCTTTTTACTGCCATCCCGCACTCACTTTTCGTGCAAGATGGCAACGACCACCAAAACTTTGTTATTATGGCCCGGGCTAAAGGCTGAACTCCATGGAGCGAATTATGCGACGAATAACTGACGAACGCCGCCCGACGGCACGCTCGCCTTGCGCGTGACGTAGCAGCTACTGTGCTTCCTATGGAAAAATCCGGCAAAAGCTTCCAAAGACTTTCGGTGGAAACGGGTTAATTTCCACTCATTTTCACCAGAAACCAGCGTAGTTTACCAGTTTTTTGTTGGAAATATTACCGGCCGCCACTTTCAGCTACCAGATTCCGGTAACCGTTTTACCGGAGTCACTTTCGGTTAAAATCCGGCAAAATCTTCCGGTGACGTTCAGTGGAAACGGGTTAATTTCCATTCATTTTCACCAGAAACGAGCGTCATTTACCAGTCTGTGGTGGAAACATTACCGGAAGACACTTTCGCTGAACGTTTTGCCAGAACCACTTTCGATTACCCGTCGCTGGAATCCTACCGGAAGCCACTCTTGTTTGCCGGACACTGAACTTCACTGGTAGGCGACGAAAGGGGAACGGCTAAAGGCAAGGAAGCCAAGACGAGCAGGTGGACTAGCTGAGTTTGTAATGGTCGCCGCCAATGCAGTGGCATTCTCGTGAGTGCGTGTTTTAGCTCTAGAAGACGTTGCAATCTTGCAAGTGCGTGCAGCGAGCTGTTTTGACGATCCAGAGAGGTGAGCAGCGATCACCGTGTCAACTTGCTGTTTGCGACAGGCAAACGTCGGGGCCAGAGCAGGTACGAGACCACTCAGGCGGCATTCTCGTGAGTGCGAGTTTTAGCTCGGGACGACGTTGAAAACCTCAAGAAGTGCGTGCGGCGAACTGTTTTGACGTTCCAAAAAGGTGGGCACTTTCACCCGTTCTCATCCGAAACCAGTTTACCTGCAGTCTGTGCAAGATTGTTTGCCGGCAAACAGATTTCGCTGAAATTTCATCAGCATCGGGTTTCTAGATTTCGCTGGAATGTCACCGGCAGCCACTTTCGTTTCCCAGAAGACCCATTTTTAATATTCACCGAAACGGGTGACTCGCTTCCCTGTTTACCGAACTTCACTCAAAGCCGACGCGAGGGAGGGGGAAGCCGAGGCGAGCCGGGGATCAGGCGTCCTTGGTGCCTCCCACCAAGGACGAGGCCCCACTTCACCCTCTTTCCCTCACATTGGGTCGTGGGGAAATTGCGAGAAGGTCATTTTGCTGACTTTTTTTTTTTTAAAGAAAGCCGGCTTCTTTGTTTGTCAACGAGCAACGGCAGGCCAGGAACGAACGCTTAGTCTCGGATTCTCGTTCCACGTGTGCGACTTGTATCTTCCAGAGCAGCTGGGTGTGCAGATGAAAATAAAATATATTTCAGTGACCTGTTTTTTACGCCTCTTTGTCCATCCGGCTTCAGAAGCATCTTGCGAGTGTAAAAGACTGTGCCCAAGATTTCTCAACGTCGGCGCATGTTCGTTTCGCGCGTTCGTGGTTTTCGCTAAGCGTGCTACTGACACCTTGTGCACCCGCGGTGGCGGCATCAGGGACGACATCGTGAGCGTGCCCTGAATTTCTCAATGGCGGCGGATGTTCGTTCCGCGCGGTCGTGGTTTTCGCTAAGCGTGCTACTGACGCCTGTGCACCGCGGCGGCGACATCATGGACGAAATCGTGAGTGTGTCCGGGATTTCTCAACGGCGGCGGATGTTCGTTCCGCGCGTTCGTGGTTTTCGCTAAGCGTGCTACTGACGCCTGGTGCACCCGCGGCGACGACATCAGGGACGACATCGTGTTCTGTGCCCGTGATTTCTCAACGGCGGCGGATGTTCGATTCGCGCGTTCGTGGTTTTCGCTAAACGTGCTACTGAGAGCATACGTGTGTGTGTCGGTGTGGTGCACCTGCGCGGTTTTATTACCGTACGTCTAGGAATTTACCCAGCGGCATTGTGGGTATCTTTAAAGATATCTTTTGCGACAAAGAACTCGGTTCTTCCTATTTGGTCTGATTGCTTTTGTCTACAGCTGTGCAAATTGTTTCACTGGTATCGACCCGGTTAAATAGATACATTAGAACCTTCAGGTCTGTGTGGACTAACCACTGTAATTGTTATCGAATCGTCCAGCATCTTGTAACATTGACCAACCACGGTTCACAGGCTTCCTCCTAAGTGCCTTCCGTTGACTTCCGAAAAAAGAAAGAAAAACACGGTGAATTCCGGCCAATCTTCAACAGTTTGCCAGAGTCTTTGCTGAACATATCATAATTTCGTGCGGTAAAACGGAATATAAGATAATGGTGCCTCACGCTCGCGCAATAATAATTATATAATTACTTAGTGCGGATTCGTTGCCCACATTCCTACATTAGTGTTTTTGTTTGTTTTGTTTCTCAAGTGTTTACAGTGTCACGGTTTTTTATTGGCTGCCTCGTCTCACATGCAAGCATCTTTGCTTTCGTGGGCCAGCACGCACACATGTATTTTTTCGAAGATAATAAAGATATTATTATCTGGTGATCTTCTGGTAAATTGTGGCTTTACTGGAAGCGAAAAGAATCCTATAATCAAGTAAAATAAATTTTTACTGGAAATAAACTTCCGGTAGAAATTCGGTGACATTCTGGTACAAATTCTCGTGACATTCGGGGAAAAAACTGGTAACATTTCTGTAAAACAACCGGTGACATTCCAGTAAAACACGGCTTTACTGGAAGTGAGAACAGTTCCATAATCCAGTGAAATAGACTTTTACTGGAAATGACATTCCGGTAAAAGGTATTTTTCAAAAGGCTGTTGCCACGCGCAGAGCAAAAGCCTCCGGGCAATATTCGTTGAATTTTAGCTGTATATTCGTCCCATGGAGTTCAGCCTTAAGTGCTATGTTTAAACTGAGCGAAACGAAGTCAGGCGATTTGCTGTTTAAATGTCGGCTCTGTATGCCGAAACTCATAGCTGCTGAGCACATCCGGGACGTCGAACATCTGATTTGAAAAAGCACATTAAGAGTTATTCTTCAATGTCACTTACTTTTTCCCGTTAAAATGTCGTCGTTAAGCTTTCTTAGCCAAAATAACGCACCTTTCTTTCGAGGTCGTTTTGTTAGTCGCAGTTTTTCAGCTACAACTCACAATGCTCATTAATGCAACCTAGCGAAAAAGTCTTCGAAAACGGCTTAGTTTAGTTTACTCGTATAATTCAGAAGGGGAATAATGAATCACAGAAGTTTTATATAAACACGCCTATGTGATACATGTTTAAGGCTGCGGTTTATTTTAGACAGTTTTTTCTATACTAATTTGTGATACAGTTTATTTAGTTAATCTTTCGTTGTTCCACACGACTGATAACTAGAAATTAACAGCGGTGCTTCGCACCAGTCCTAATTGTTTTTCTTTTCAGCCAGTCCCTCCATTCGCAGAAGCTGACAGGGTTCGCGATAATTTCAAAGAAACGAAAGACCGAAGCTACAACCCACTTTCCCAACACACCCTTGAGGAAGCAGTGGAAGATCGACCGTATGCATCAAACTCCCGTTTCTCAAGATGTGTTCGACAATCCTATAGACACGTTTGTGGTTGAGACTCTACGGTCATATACTAACAGCTGTCATATACTAACAGTGAAACAGAAAGTAACGACAAACTAACGTAAAAGTAACGTCCGTTAGTCATGGCAAGTACCGACACCGGTATTTCGTTACATTTCCAAAATTGTAACGGAGCTCTGTAACGCGATAGCTTTTTTCCAAGCTAACGAGTAACGCTATTTCGTTAATTATTTTCGGTAACGGGCACAACACTGCTGGGAGACATTTCCGGTGTCAAAAGGATCGCAGATACGGATTCGAAAACATGATAATCATCAAATGGTAGTGGACGTAGACGTAGAATGATCCGGTGCAAAGTGTCGCTTGATTCCTAAACGAATAATGCAAGCGTCCAAGTATACCTTCATATCAAATTGTTAGACAGAACTGTAGAGAAGATTGTGTGTTTCTTGTAAAAGATTTTGGCCCCCTTGTATCCGATGTCCGCTTTTCTATAGGCCTCAAATAACGCGGGCGAATCTTTCCCTTTGTCGCATTTCCTCTTCGCTTTCGCAAATTATGAATGTGGTAGATTGGTCCAGTGGCTTAGAGCTCACATTTTGAAAGGACCCAAAAATAAAAACGGACCAGTACAAGCTGAACTATGCAAGACGTTTGAAGAGAACCTGTCGTAATGAAAATGAACTACTCTAATGTGGTAAGTCGGGTCAGTCGGTTAATAATTTTTCATCCACTTTTGAAAGGCTCCGGAAAAACAAGAAACCAGCTAGGACAAGCTGAGTGACGCAAGGCGCCTCGTATTGTTCAGGTTGTCCCGGTTTTTTATGTCCTTTCGGCGCTCCTCAAATCTCACAATGTTTGGTTTCTAAACGCTGTTTTTATTTTCGCACAGAAATAAGACAAAAATACGTAATAATGTTTCACACCAGTGCAATTCAATAGAGACTTCTATTTCCAGCAAGCTGCTTTCCGCCATGCTTCCATGTCATCCTCCAGGCCGCGAATGTTTGTGTACAGTGATTAAACTATTTACATGTAAATTGACATGCACTATAAATCTGGTACTCTCTCTTAGAAGCAGCATGTTAGTGCACATGAATTCCCCAGCGTCTTGCCTTCTAATAGCGTGGGAGGAAAATGGAAATATACCGGGCATTATTTGTGCAGAAGGCTAGATTCAACAGTCGCCTATTATTTCTACAAACTCCCTGGCAGATTCACTACCATATACCGAGTCTTTTCTCCAAGAAGCGAGGTTTTGGTGGAAATTCGTTGCTCGGCCGCTATTGTTTGTAGTGGCGCGGGGAAAAAAATGAAGAGAGAGAGAGAGAGCGGCCTGGGTGGTTGGGGGGGGGAGGCAATAATTTTTGCAAGCTAATATGTTGTTTTTTTTTGGCGACAATTGGTATGCCTTTGTTTAGAGTGCTACAATACATGGTGTAAACAATTTTACGTACTTCCCACAAATGTTTCATCGTCAACGACAGTTTGTAAAGTATTACGCACTGCCTCGGGTGCTTTGACCTTACGCACTGGAGCGTCACAGGAGCGAGTATTTCCGCAAAATAAATACGAGGACCTATTTCTCCCTTTAAAATTTGAATCGACCACTTTTGTGGCATCACGACGAACATACTTTCACCATGAAATAATAACAAATAATGATTGATGATAAAATTGATTGGGTCCTAACAGTAGAGCCACATTATTTAGGTTGAAAATAATTGGGCGACATTCATGCGATGTTTCTACTTCCACGTTCGAATGTGTTGAGAATAAGTAGCCGAAAACCCTGTGTGCAGGCTGCTTCCTGGAGTGGCCTAATATCTCCCCAATTCGGGAAAGGGCGGGAGGGGGGAGGGAGAGAAAGGGGTGGTGGTTGTGGGAAACTGTTAATATTTATTCTCACTCAGGAGAGTCACCGGTCATTCAAAAGTCGACTCGCTCATAACGGGAATGCCTGTGGGGCCACATATATAGTAATTATGAGTAAAATGTGGTATATAGCTATGTTATTGAGAAGTTATGATCGTCCAAACAATGGGGCGTTGTGGATACGGGTGAAGCAAATACTTATGTTACGACTGCACCGTCTTTATTGGAAGCCAGAATTGCGGCTTGCTTCTTCCACCCTCCTGACGCCAATCTTGTCCAATATTGGATAAATTTGGTACAGCGTTGATCGCGGAAGCCCGCGCCAATATTTAAAGGTCTTTATCAAGTTATAAAACAAACATCAAGCAGAGGTAAGGACGAATAAATACGCAAAATAGTGCAAAATGGGATGAACAACCTATGAGAGGAGATATATGTTTCAAACAGTAATGAAGAGATTAGGGAAAGCCACTTGATTTATATGTCTCGGAAAGAAATGTATTATCGACGACTTGAACCCTTTATTGCGCAAGCCAATCCTTGTGCAGACACGGGAATGGTTCCAGCAGCCGCGCGATGCCAGAGGGCGGCAGCTGCAACGACCCCAGCATACCGCGGCCCCTCGATCTCCACCGACCGAGCGGCCTCGGGCCTGCGTTGGGCCGCGCTGGCCTCCTCAGTCTCGCGGATTGAGCGTGCCCGCGTCAACGAAGGGAAGACACCTGGAAGTCTCAAGGTCGTTGTCGAGCTCGCAGCTAGCCGCTCATTTTGCGCTTTTTGAGGATTATCCGTACAAGATAAGCCGACACAATAGAAGCCTACTGCCGTCACGTGACTTTTGGGAGAGGGTGAGAAGAGGAAGGGCGCGAGGAGCATTTTCCGAAAGAGCAACTCGGCTTCATTTTTGGTTTTGCAAAAAACAATGCAGTCCTCTTCAGTATCGCCTAGAAAGACCACACGTCAAATATTACGACGCGAGATCTGTCTAAATGTTTCTTAAACGGTCCAGCAAACTTTGCAACTCGCCAAGTTGCCGAAATCGGCTGACTCGAGCGGGCGAATTCAGGCGCAACAACCAGAAACGCAGTCAAGGCTATGGCGTGGGCTTAGCCAACATTGAGCTAAACGTAATCACCATTGCCCCCTTTTGCTTGTTTTTGTTCTCTGTGCGAGCGTAGCGGATGACGTCAGCAACGTTTCCTCTCGCCGCACAGCGGTGTCCGCAGCGCGCTTTTTGGGAGCCGTACGGCCGACCCGCCGTGGTTCCGCCATTACAGCCGTCTCCCGCGTCACAAAACAACCGCCGTGGTCGTTTCACCGTTTGTGATTGTTGTCTCTCGGAGTTTCGTCCACACTATGGACACTACGTGCGCAGGTATATGCCGCAGTTGTGCAGACGTCGTCGAATGTCGTAGACAGCAAAACGTGGCGAAGAGTGCGGTGCAGACGACATACACTTGCGCCTGGCACACGCCCGCCCCAATCCCGCCCGTCGTTGCGTAGAGGATCACGTGACATCTCGTACCACGTGATGGCCATGTTCTTGGCGGTCCGAGGCCAATCTTGCCGGACGGAGCCGCAGTTTCAGTTTTGATTTCCGCTCGTGTTTAAAACTAGATTTAAAAATGTATATCCCATTTTTCGCGAAGCAAACGACCTGGTGTCTTTTACTAGGGCTTTTTAATGTAAAATACCTCATTATCCCGAAATCTTCGGAATTGAGCGGAGTTGCCCTTTAAGAAATAGAAGAGAAATTTCCGACAATATTTTATACGGCATTCAATGAAATGGTGTTCGAGGAAATAGCGGGTCCCACGACACATTGTCTACAGTTAATTTTCGATTCTTGCCGCCTTTAGTAATATTAGTGTTAAAAGGTTGTCGGATAAGAAGTAATACGTTTCAATTCACCTCTAATTTCTTCTCTTCAACAGCAGCTGACTTTTTGGTAATTTACTTGTACCTACCAGAATAGCTTTATTTTATCTTTTGTTTGGTCATTATAAATAAAATGGTGGCTAGTGACTATTACTCACACTTTGAGATATTTAGGTTGCGGCAGCAATACCTCTGACTGTTTGTATTGCAGATGGAGGAACATACATTGAAAATTAAAGCCTGCAAGTTTGGAGCACATGGTGTAACGTTATAACGAATAATCTAACTAAAATTAAAGGGTGCTTGCAGGCATAAGACAAAAATTTTGCTAGACGAACACAGAAACACAATAAAAAAGCATCTTAATTATTACATCTCGGACACACAAATACACAGGTCTAAGCCGCAGATAAAGGCAGCTTATGAGAAACAACACGGCAGAAGAGGATCGAGGAAACGTCTCCTCGATCCTGTTCTGCAGTGTTGGTTTTTATAACCTCAGTCTCGTTTTTTTTTCACAATGTTTAATTTATACCAGCTCTCTTGCGCCCTTGCGTTCTGTTCAAGGTTATGATGATAAATTATGTATATCAATTTTGTCCCCGTTTTATCACAGATTAGCTCCTGTGATGATAGTGAAACGTGGCTCATGCATAAGACATGCATGAGCATTTTGTGAAAGCTCTGAAGCCTTCGAAAGGTTTCTTTTCACTGACGAATGTTATATTTGAAAATCTGTGTCAACCATTATGCTCTCCGATAGCGATAACCAACAACGGCCTGACTCAGACAAAAAGGTACCTTATCAGAACGCAAAAGCAGTCCTCTTAAACCTGCCTTTTGCGCAAAGGAGGATAATTCAGCACCCTTACCTCCAGTGAAAAGGATCTTGATTGGCGCCTGCTTCGTCCAGGTGTCTCGGTCCAAGGGTTCGCCAGTGCGCACCGCCTTCGTTATTCTTGCGGAGGAATAACTTGAGGGCGGCCACCAACAAATACGTTTTTGCGTTTGAAACCCAATGAATGGGTACGATCTCATAAGCATTTTCAGGGATAAAATGAACAACGGAGAATTTCGACATGTTGTCAATAAATCCTGAAATGCTGTCCCGAATACAAATGAAATATGAAGCCCAGAAAAGTAGAACTGACGCAAATCACGTTAAAAAAAGACGTCAAATGGTTTGGCTCCTAAACGGTGACTGGTTATGAGTGAAGACGAGAGCGCAGGAGAGCTATACTTCGTTTCAGAAGTTCCGTGCAGCAAAACGGAGGCTAGTTGCTGTAAGTAGGCAACCTCTTGCGCAATAAGAAAGAGCGCCCGAAGCAGACGACAAGAAGACAACGACGAGAGAGAGAGAGAGAGCTAGGGAACGTCAAAAGGTCAAATAGAAACCAAATGTAAGACTTTCAACATGATGAGCTTTGCAAATTTCGCTCCCTCTCGTCCCGCTTTCCACCTTTGCTGGCACACCACAATCGGAGCCGGCTAGCTGTGTTCATCATTATCAACCTAAACGAAAGGTGATTACGTCTGTGCTGTGAGGCGTCAAAATTATTTTCTCCGAAAGATAGCTCCTTGTGAAACAACCTACAAAACATGGAGGCTCTTCCAACTGGCGACTAAAAATTTACGCAGAAACACGTTCTCAACATATTTATTACGGATGTCATATCTGGTTTGATATGAATCAACGTCGTGCAAGCTTGAGTCCGTGTGACCATTATCAAATTTCCAGTTGTCCTGCAATGACCAAATTGTCCATCTAGCGTGTCTTATAGAGTCTCAAGCGGAGAGAGAAGCCGCTTCATACGATGGCAGACGGAACCCACGTTTGCAAGTAGAATAAAGGCTATCATCATCATCACTTCAGCCTATGCTCGAACAGTACACCGTGGCAACGCTGCAATGACCTTTCTCTCAAATGCTTTCAAACCCGGGTGCTGCGCGCACTGCAAACCGGTTGCGACATTGCAATTCGCTGGCAAGTATGGCGTCGGAGATGGACGACAGCGTATTCGACATGGTGAAAGTTTGTTGGACATGTGAAGTCATTGATTGAAAATTGAATACAACGGCCAATCTCCTGTTGTCATCTGCGGCCGTGGGGTGATCGAGATCGGGATATTTTTGGCTGTGGCGTTCTCCCCCATGTCGCAATGGTAAACGTGCACGAATTAGAAAAAAAGACCCATAACCAGTGCGGTGGTAATATATCCAAACTCTGCAAGTGTAAGTAGTTATAGCGCGCCATCCATTAGTTAAATTTGAAACCACAAAAGTGTACAGCCCGGCGACTCGCCGGCTTTGGCAATTAGGTCTCTGCAGGCGCGACCGGGAATGCGCCAGCTTTGGTAGCGAATGGACTAGCGAACGTTGTACCTTCAGCCATTTACCGACTTTTAGTACACGGCAAGGTTGCTAGAACACTCGGATGGGAAACTCACCGCTGAAACCTGGGCCTCTGGCGTCCACCGAGACCGAGCTCAATACGACAATAGCGCCACTCTTAATCTTTTTTTTTTCTTTTTTTTTTACTGTGGTCACCTTGAGCTTGCAGGAAGCATGTTTTTGCGTAAGAACAAACAGAAAAAGCTTTTTTTGTAGTAAATTCTATTGGAGTTTAGTACCAAATGACGTGCGCGTAATCTTTTCTAATATCTTTAGCTTCAAGGTTTTGCGGCACAATTAATACTGTTTTTATACAACCTTGTCTCAGCGGTGATTTCAGGTAGCGCGTCTTGACCTGCGTGCATCGCATCCTAACAGAGTGGTTCTAGTAACGTTGGTACACGTTTTCCTAGGCAACATGGAGCTCGAAGCAGTGCAGGCCCATTCACACCGGTGGTTGAGTCGCGTTTGCGGACGCGTTTGCTCAAAGATTCAGTGCAATTGCTCGCGATTCGATGACGAAAACGGGCGGATCCGCTAAGCATTTGCGTTTCAAACGCCAGTGTGAAGGAGCGGTTTAATCTGTGTCTTTGTCGTGTCGATCAATGTTGCGTCGGAAACAAATTGGAGACAGTTCACTACACAACGTTGCGATGTTTGGGTCTGTACTACAGTAATACCATGTTGCATGAGAAACATGTCGTGCGCTGCAGTTGCGCAACATTTAAATTACGCCGCCTAGCAAACGTTGTACCTTCAACCTTTTTCCGACTTTTGAGTACACGGTTTCCTAGGCAGCATGGAATTCGAAACAGTAGCCTAACGCTGTGCCTTTGTCGTGCCGATCAATGTTGCGTCAGAAACAAATTGGAGACAGTTCACTACACAACGTTGCTATGTTTGGGTCTGTTCCACAGTAATACAACGTTGCATAAGAAACATGTCGTGCGCTGCAGTTGCGCAACATTTAAATTATGCCGCCTAGCAAACATTGTACCTTCAACCTTTTTCCGACTTTTAGCACACGGTTTCCTAGGCAGCATAGAATTCGAAACAGTAGCCTAACGCTGTGCCTTTGTCGTGCCGATCAATGTTGCATCAGAAACAAATTGGAGACAGTTCACTACACAACGTTGCGATGTTTGGGTCTGTACTACAGTAATACAACGTTGCATAAGAAACATGTCGTGCGCTGCAGTTGCGCAACATTTAAATTATGCCGCCTAGCAAACGTTGTACCTTCAACCTTTTTCCGACTTTTAGCACACGGTTTCCTAGGCAGCATGGAATTCGAAACAGTAGCCTAACGCTGTGCCTTTGTCGTGCCGATCAATGTTGCGTCAGAAACAAATTGGAGACAGTTCACAACACAACGTTGCGATGTTTCGGGTCTGTACTACAGTAATACAACGTTGCATAAGAAACATGTCGTGCGCTGCAGTTGCGCAACATTTAAATTATGCCGCCTAGCAAACGTTGTACCTTCAACCTTTTTCCGACTTTTAGCGCACGGTTTCCTAGGCAGCATGGAATTCGAAACAGTAGCCTAACGCTGTGCCTTTGTCGTGCCGATCAATGTTGCGTCAGAAACAGATTGGAAACAGTTCACTACACAACGTTGCGATTTTCGCGTCTGTACTACACTGATACAACGTTGCTTAAGCAACATGTCGCGCGCTGCAGTTGCGCAACATTTAAATTATGCCGCCTAGCAAACGTTGTACCTTCAACCTTTTTCCGACTTTTAGCACACGGTTTTCTAGGCAGCATGGAATTCGAAACAGTAGCCTAACGCTGTGCCTTTGTCGTGCCGATCAATGTTGCGTCAGAAACAAATTGGAGACAGTTCACTACACAACGTTGCGATGTTTGGGTCTGTACTACAGTAATACCACGTTGCATAAGAAACATCTCGTGCGCTGCAGTTGCGCAACATTTAAATTATGCCGCCTAGCAAACGTTGTACCTTCAACCTTTTTCCGACTTTTAGCACACGGTTTCCTAGGCAGCATGGAATTCGAAACAGTAGCCTAACGCTGTGCCTTTGTCGTGCCGATCAATGTTGCGTCAGAAACAAATTGGAGACAGTTCACTACACAACGTTGCGATGTTTCGCGGTCTGTACTACAGTAATACGACGTTGCATAAGAAACATGTCGCTGCGCTGCAGTTGCGCAACATTTAAATTATGCCGCCTTGCAAACGTTGTACCTTCAACCTTTTCGACTTTTAGCACACGGTTTTCTAGGCAGCATGGAATTCGAAACAGTAGCCTAACGCTGTGCCTTTGTCGTGCCGATCAATGTTGCATCAGAAACAAATTGGAGACAGTTCACTACACAACGTTGCGATGTTTGGGTCTGTACTACAGTAATACCACGTTGCATAAGAAACATCTCGTGCGCTGCAGTTGCGCAACATTTGAATTATGCCGCCTAGCAAACGTTGTACCTTCAACCTTTTTCCGACTTTTAGCACACGGTTTCCTAGGCAGCATGGAATTCGAAACAGTAGCCTAACGCTGTGCCTTTGTCGTGCCGATCAATGTTGCATCAGAAACAAATTGGAAACAGTTCACTACACAACGTTGCGATTTTCGCGTCTGTACTACACTGATACAACGTTGCTTAAGCAACATGTCGCGCGCTGCAGTTGCGCAACATTTAAATTATGCCGCCTAGCAAACGTTGTACCTTCAACCTTTTTCCGACTTTTAGCACACGGTTTTCTAGGCAGCATGGAATTCGAAACAGTAGCCTAACGCTGTGCCTTTGTCGTGCCGATCAATGTTGCGTCAGAAACAAATTGGAGACAGTTCACTACACAACGTTGCGATGTTTGGGTCTGTACTACAGTAATACCACGTTGCATAAGAAACATCTCGTGCGCTGCAGTTGCGCAACATTTAAATTATGCCGCCTAGCAAACGTTGTACCTTCAACCTTTTTCCGACTTTTAGCACACGGTTTCCTAGGCAGCATGGAATTCGAAACAGTAGCCTAACGCTGTGCCTTTGTCGTGCCGATCAATGTTGCGTCAGAAACAGATTGGAAACAGTTCACTACACAACGTTGCGATTTTCGAGTCTGTACTACACTGATACAACGTTGCTTAAGCAACATGTCGCGCGCTGCAGTTGCGCAACATTTAAATTATGCCGCCTAGCAAACGTTGTACCTTCAACCTTTTTCCGACTTTTAATACACAGTTCCCCAGGCAGCATGGCGTTCGAAACAGTAGCGTAACGCTGCGTGTTTGTCGTGCCAATCACTGTTGTGTCAGAAACATATTGGGGATTGTTGCGCAAAATCTCCCAACACTCCCACAACATTCGGAACATTCTCGCAACATATCTAGAACACATCGATGTTACTTGGTGTGCAATGCTTCGCAAACAAATCGGTGGAGCTAGAAAGTGTACACTTTATGTTTGATCCTGAGATCGCTAATAAAACTGAAAAATTGCTCACGAACAAATACATGATAGCGGTGTTTTCCCTAACGGTTTTCATGTATTTCGACCTGATCGAGTTTCAAGCGGAAGGGGAGTTGCCGTCCTGGTTTAAGACACTTTGTCATGCACGTTCATTGGAGGTCACAAGAAATGCGAAAACGTTTGGGCGTTCATGAACTTTGGTCGCCAGTCAATGCTTGTTGGAGGAATAAACAGATGCCTCTAAGTGGGCTAATATCGATGTTCTTCAAAATCCATTCGAGCTCCTTCAAACCAAAACAAAATAATTTTTCGGTATAATTTTGGCTGGTGATTTTAAGTTGCCAAATATAGTCTTGAAAAACATAACACCCAAAGGTATCTGAACATTCAAGACCTCTTGTTGATATTGCTTTTAGCTACAACTTTGGTCAAGTAGTGAAAAGTCCCAGGCGCATGTCAAGTGGTAGTGAGTCGCTAGTTGATCTTGTATTCCTATCTGTGAACCTTTTCAACAGTGTACTTGATGTCCCAATAACAGATGGCATGTTTGACCATGAACTAGTTGTCTGCGACCTCTCCACTCAGCGGTCTACGTACGTGGGAACTGAAGAGAAACGTTATTTTTATATCAGTCGAGCGAATGATGTCGATATACTTGATTTATTAGAAGTAGCCCTCGATCGATTGCTTGTGTTTTCTGAAACGAACTTGGAGTCGGAAGGAAGCTTTCGCTTTTTTCATACAAGTCGTTCATACATGTGTCGACATGTTTGCCCCTGAGAGGTAAGTTGAAAGAAAGAAACACAATCCGGTGATGGCGCGTGAAATTTTACATGTAAAGCGAGAAATAAATTTAATAGAAAGATTCCTAACAAGTTAGGATACTTTGCTTTCTTCTCGCCGACATCAATTACGTGCCCTGGTGCGCATGTCCAAATATAACTACTTCAATATCAAAGTTCCCAACTTCCTGAAAAAAAAATCTCAGGATGTTTTGGCCGCATTTCACAAAAAGTGTGTAACAAGTAAAGAGATTATTCATAACGGGCTGGCGCTTGTCGATGAACAGTGCATCGCTAGAGAGTTTAATAATTTGATTTCATCTTTGTACACTCTTGATAACTCTGTCTTTACATCATTCACTTATGAGAGTTACGGAATCAGCGACTTGGCAGTCACTATAGAAGGGATCTTCGATAGCCCTCTACGAATATACATTAGAAAGTCGTGTGGGCAGGATGGAATTTCAAACGCTTTCCTTACAAAAGTACAGCGCATGGTGTTCCGAAGTTTCTTGATGTTATTTATTCTTGCAGTTTGAGAGCGGGTTAGGTGCGACAAAAAAGCGTTTTCAATTAAAGACTCATATCATTGTGCAGTACATGTAGTAAGGTTCTTCAATGTTTCATTTTCAAGAACATCAGATTTTTTCTAGAATCCCCATAGTTTCTAATTGATGAACAATACGAGCTTCGTAGAGGACGCTCAACTGTGACACAACTTCTTCACACTGTTCATAATGTTTGTGCTGTAATCAATAATGATGGTCAAGTTGGTGCTATCTTTTCGATTTCGCAAAAGCTTTCGACAGGGCTTTCCATTGCAAGTTACTGCATTAGCTAAATCAGGTACTAGATAAAAACAACCTCTTGGCATGGTTAGACTCTTACCTTGCCAACCGTAAACAGTTCATGTCTGTGGGCAATGAAGAATCCATTGAATTACCTTTTTTATCTGGAGTGCCGGAAGGATCGGTACTAGGTCCACTGCTGTGTCTATCTTTTGTTAACGATCAGATGATGGATTTTTCCTCGATACAGTGTCGTTTTTTCTTCTTTGCTAATGACTGTATATTGTTCTTCAGGGTGGATTGCGTTCCTCAGCAGATGTCTCGTCTTGTCCGTCATTTCTGTTTATTCTTTCTGATAATTTAATCATTTCCAACGCGCTCACCTTAACTTTAGATAGCCTTAAAATTGTTTTTTTTGTGGTGTCCAAAAATGACAAATGGAGTTGAAAGTTAAGAAATATGTGTAAATGACACTAACGCTGAAGAAGGTACAGCTCTCTCCCTCCCCCCTCATACTATCAACTCCAATGCGCTGAGAGTGGTTCACGACTACAAATATTTAGGTGTCACAAATACCTCTGACTCAAATTGGCCCTTCACATTGGGCAGGTTGTTGCCTAAGCGTCTAGAAAGTTGTGATCACTGCGGAGGACTATGGTTCACTGCACCCCTGAAACGAACATAAGATCTTATGAAAGTCTAATTCGCCCTTTACTAGCATATGCTGACATATTATGGGACCCGCATTCACAATCGTATCTAAACCAGTTCGAGGGGTTCATAGAATGTCTCTTAGAATCATTTATAATTCATGTGGCACAGGATCACAAGTTTCACCGTTGTACAGTGCGTCTGGACTGCCTGAGTTGTCATGTCGAAGGAAAGTAAATCGCCTAACATTTTTACATCACATTGTACACAACTAAACTTGAGTAAATTTTCATGCCTATTTTCACTTTAACTTGAGACGTGATACCAGACAGAAGCATGAGGAAATAATTTGAGAGTTTCATTGCAGGAAACATGTTTTAAAATAATATTTTTTTCTGCGCACTGTTTGTGAGTCGAACGAGTTGCCCCGCAGCGCGATGGATATTGTATTGTTCGGTTCATTCTCTAGTGCCATTGATGAACTTTACTTTGTTTCAATAAACTGTGCGGATTAGGTTGCTTATGCATTTTACTGTATGTTGTAACTGCTGAAATGTTTTGCTAAAATATTTTTTCTTTCGTTCACTCTTGCCTTAGCCTTCAAAAGTTGGCCGGCAATATTTTAAAATAAATAAATCAATAAATAATTCCGCTGGTGGTCGGCACAAACAGGGACGAATCGCCTCACTGCCCGCCGGTCCAATGTAGCAACGCACGCAGTCTAGGAACAAATTCCTTGTGTTTTCTGTATCTTCTATTCTCGAGAACCAAGGCGAAAACGGAGAAGTAGCGGACATTCCGACGCTACCGCTGGACGCCACCATGTTTTCGTGATCATAAGTGCTTGACTACATTGGCTGTGAGCCGTGGTTTTGACTGGTGCACCGCAAGAGCCAATAGCAGGCTCCTGATTGGTTCTTGACTGCGGCGGGCCGCTCTTCGACGCAACGGTGTGTTCAAGCTTTCCGCAAGCGTACTCCGCCTCGTTCCTCAGTCGCGCTTCCGCAACCGAACGCACCGCAGTTGAACGCAAGTGTCTGAACTGGCCTCCACTGTTTTGAAAACGTGAGGAACACGTTTCTACGTTATCGAAAACGTAAAGCGTTAACGGTAACGCCGGTGCTTGTAAGGAGTTACCGCCAACACTTGCCCTAGGGCAGTACCTTCCAGCGTGTCAAGATCGAGATCGACGAAGATCGCCTCCAGATCATGATACTCGAGATCATGCCTCCAGTTGACCGTGAGGCCGGTCGGCGCTGCGACGTACATTGCTCACCTGCCTTCTCTGTCGGTGCGATATAATGCATATGGCGCGTCCAGAAGCTCGCCATCGTGCACTATAGAGTCAAGGCAGTTCTCCACAACTTGAAAAAATCGAATTGTCCTGCAATGAGCTGGGGATGGTTTTAAATCCTGCATCATATTTCTTAGGCTTCTACAGTTGGTGTAATACCGGTTCAGGGTCTTAATCGGCGTGCGCCCCTCACTGTGTATACACAGAGGCTGGTGCGTGTCGCTGACGCCACAGCTGGCGAGAGAGTCGGGGACGAGTCCAGCACCTGATGAGGTATCCGTGGACGCAAAATAAGTAACATTGAAATAGTCGTCCCTGAATGCCGGTAGCGGCACACTACGCACAGCCATGGATCGCTGCCTGAGCCCAGTCGGCCGTACTGCCCCAGAGATATTTGGGCGCAATCGCGCTGAACCCACCCATTAGTCACAACAAAGACCGGTTTCATATTTCCGTACTCGGTTCATGCAACTGGCGCAGGTAAGATGCTGCGGACCGGGGTTAGGACATACACCAACTGCAAGCAGAATGCACCAGACGATGTGGTGGCGACGTTCATGACTCGTAAAATTTGCAACGGAAGACCGGTGGCGATTCAGCGAATAGCCAGGCCGGCTAAGCCTAACCGACGGAGTATCCCCATCAACAACTCAACTGGAGAAGTGTTGGAAAGTGTGAGTTGAAGAGTTGACGCTGCGCAGACAGTGTAAAATGCCTAAAGCCTTATAAATTTCGAAGCCGTAAATCTGATGTGAATGTTAGGACTGACTACCCGGCGATGACGAGATAACTCAGTGCAGCCGTCGGGAAAATATCAGTTCCTTGGGAGACTGGCTCCGTATCTCCAGTGAGATGTCTCTGCAACTGCAGAAAGATGACGCTGCAGATGACGGGCACTAAGCACGCTGCAGTGGAAAAACGCGGACCGTGGTGCCGACGCAGCTCAGCACCCATCTTCCTTCTCGTCCATTTCATAGCACATTCAAACACATTCGAGACAAAGCACAGAAGTATATTGCTTGGGCGGATGTGTAAAGAAGAGTAGTCTCTTGCAACGTGAAAAACCCACGAGGAGCGCGTGGCCGAAACGGTGGCTGGTCCGCGGAAACGGTGCGCGCACTCAGGGCGATTCTATTCTAACTCGAGGGGAGAACTCACTCAGAGATCCTCTATAGTGAAACACCCGCTTAACAGTTTCGTTTTTGCGGCGGAAAGCATGTCACATAAAACGGAAAGGATAGTATACGGAGGTCGGAAGGAGACTCTGTAGATCTGAGCGGTCGCCTGGTTTCCCAGAATCCTCCCCAACTTCGGATTCACCGACTCGTGTGGGAGATGTTTCTCAGCACTTTGCTCGGTGGTTTCTTTCCCCTCACCTCGCCCGCCCGTGCTCAGTGGGCTAACGCGTGTTGCCCCCGGTTCACGACTGCCTTGTCGGAGGTCCGGGTTACTTCCAAAGCCATAGGCCGCAGACGGCCGCGCCTTTGGTGACCACAGGCATATATATTACGAGGCACGCTGTCTCGTAACTCTGCCCAAAAACAAAACAAACACAAAAATATAAACCGAGGTGTTAAAACCTAGCGGAGTTGTGTCACATTAAATGGCAGGGAATGTTTGGGTTTAGGAGGCCCACTGCTTTCAGGGCCAAAGGGCAGATCCCCAGAGCAATGACCGCCTGGGAGAGGGGAATTCCCACGCTTGGTGCGTGAACATGGGTTTGAGTGCGAGGAACAAGGGGCAGTACGAGAAGAGTCTCGGACGCGAACGAACGCATCGCATTGTCGAGCGGGGCGACGAGATCCCTGTCGACGGCCCCACGCCAAGTTCAGAACGGAGTTGCGCTGTGTGTGAGCGGGTAGCTGAAGACATGAATGCGAGGCCAGGGAGCCCCGCCCATAGTGAGCCAGCCGACCGCCGGAACTCCTCCACCTTGGACGGACCACGCAAAGAGACGCCGTCAGCCGCCCCCTCCACCTTGGACGGACCACGCTGGGAGACCCCGTCAACCGCGGAGGGAGACGGCGTCTCCCTGCGCAGGGAGACGCAGTCAACCATCGAGTCGCCAGATGAGACTTTCCGCGCTCGCTGCTACTTCTTAAATTTGAATCTTTTGGATTCGGTTAATCGTAGCATCTTCAGTGGTGACTGTATAAGCCTCCGTAAACATAGATTTGTAGACCCTGTTATCGTAAGCGTTCTCCCCTATATTACAAAAGCTATTTGTCCAGAGCGTATGTATCGTAATTAGCTTTCTGCCTACCACAAAATCAAAGCTTATTTGTGTTCTCAGTTCGCCATTCCCGTGCCACAATTGTGCCTTGCTAACGTCGTAATGACTGTCTGAGAAAGACATGTTTAAAAAGCGAAACAAAAATGCGCACCCACCCTCCTTTCAATCCTCTACGAGCAATGAATAGCAATGCAGCATAAAAAGTTGATATATGGCTCAATCGCAATTTGTCTGCTCTGCAACTGTATGATCAGTAGAGTCGAAGCCATTTGGTGTTACTCAAAGGCCAAGAAGATCCTCCAATAAATTCTACTGTGGCCTAGCACGGCGACAGCAGCCAGTTAAATACTTCAGGCATTTGTGCTCAAGTCTAAAGAAGACGAAAATTAGCTACGTAAAAAGGCATCACTCTAAAGAACGAAGTGAATTATATTTGCAACAATCATTGATTCTGTCGAGTAACCTGGCTTTCACTGCGCTCTTCTTTTTCTCAGAGGCCGAGGATCATGAATTGTCGTCCTTGCAGTTTGATCTTTCAAAAACCGGTAAGTTTGAATATTTTCATAGAGTGGAAAAAGATGGCAGAACGTTTATCGACTTAGAGTAAGTTTATACGTAAAGTGTTATGTATCTTTTCTTTTTTTCAGGCGAGAGGTAAGTAGCGAATCGTTCGTCATACCTCGAAATCATGTTAGCTCTCACATTTTTTAAACAGTGCTCATCTTTAGACTTCGCGCGCATTTATCATTTTGCATAAATTTACCTAGTGTTTGCCAAACATGAAGTCTATATAGGCGGAACGTATATTCCTGGATGTCGAATTATCAAAAACTGACTGTAATGCGATTCAACAGGCGAGCCCCTAATGAATTTTGGGTCATTCCTGCATTCCGCCTAGTTTAAATACCTTTATGCTGACACCTGGCAGTTATAGTCATGGCTCAAGTAATGACTAGGCTAGTGTTTGAGGCTCATTCCTAATTGAAGTGTTATTAGTCCCTTATGACATTATAACCCAAAATTAGTGCGTATATGTAGTACAGATAGCGGTGTCCAAATGCATCTGAAATTGTATTTACTGTTAAAACAAGGAGAAGGGATGATTTTCAAAGTTTATCACAAATGCTAGCCTGATGTTTTCATGACCACGTAATTTATATTGTAAAGTCGCACCACGTTAATTTTGTAATCTGATCACGCTGTAAGAAATATATTAAATTATAGGTGAGAACACAACACGGGTACGCTGCGAGATGATCGACCGAATAAAGTCAAGTGGGCGAGCGCCCGAGTGGCGTCGGCCGACAGCGTCTCCACCGTCTCCACCATAAATATATTAGAATCAGGGTTACGTGTTTTCGGTATATACCGATAAACGCTGAAAATAATTCCAGAGGCTGCTTTCTCTGAATAGGTGAAAACCAAAGTTTCCATATTAAAGCTGTCCTTGAAGAAGAAAAAAGAAAACAAGATTCAGCGGCAGACATGTTCGAACCTACTTCTTTTGCCGTGGACGTGGAAAGCAGCCGCGCTGAAGAGTCCTTGGGGTTGTTCCTTTCCATCGAAACTACATTCCTTGACCCGTTTAGCAACATCACTGGAGAAAATATTATATTTATTGCTTATAAGTTATATTATTTTTTCCAGTAATTATAAACTCGCATTGCAGCTCAAGTTTGATAAACACCGATGTGCCACCGGTGTTCAATTTAGACAACAAAATACACGAATTAAAATTAAAAAAAAATATTCACCGAACCCATCTTCTACCAATTTTCAAGAAAAATAAACGTAGAAAGCATGTAATGTTTATAACGAATGCTACAATTTCAACAGACGTTGGCTTTTTATGAATTTTTCGCTTTTAATTTTGTAGTACATATTAACCAGTCTAATTTTCCAATGCTACTGTGAATTTCCAATGGGTAGTCAAGCGTGAATTAGTTTCTTTGCAAGACAATAAGATGATTACTTTTGTTACTGTGGTATTTCCTCATATTAGGTAACGTATTTAATGTAATAAAAACGAAATTGCTTAATTGCAGTTTTTATCCAGCATTGAGCAATTTTTATCGTTCCGGTATTTCGGGCCCAGTGCTATCTTCCTTGGCAAATATATCAAGATATGCCCCCGATCTAAGGAAGCATCAGAATTGAAAAGACCATTAGGCTTTCCAACATACCGATAACGCAAATATTGATTGTCTACGAGATCGATTGTAACTGAAATGATCACCCTTTACGAGCGGTTAAAACACCTAAAGCAGTAAAATTACGCCTACTATAAAAGGTCATTCTTTTCATGTTTTTATGAATGTACGAATAAAAAGTTTCGGGCGTTTTTTTTTATTTTGAAAGTTGTAGAGCATGCTGATATGAGCTTTTTGAACGCTAGAAGAAACGTTCCTTCTAAGCCATACATGAGCCATACTTTTAGTGCCTTGTACTGGATGTTTCTTTATTTTTGAGTTAATCTTTATTTCTCTGACACGTATACTCTCCAGCAGAAGAGCGCAGTTTTTCTGTGTTCCCTCATGCACGTATACCATTCTGCAGGAAAGTGTCACTTTTAATCATTACAGGCACCAAACCATTTATAAAAGTTTTCATTGATATAAACTTTAAATGAAAACATCGAACTGACCAATATTTTTATACGTCACTGAGAAATGTTCCTAGCCATCTAAGTTTACGAATTATATGTGATATCTTGTATTATAATCAAGCGAAGTGAAAACAAAATACACAAATGTATTTTTAACAAAAATGTATTACTGGAAGCCAGTTTGAGGCTCGTTGCAGTCTGCTTCAAATTGAAACCATGAACTAAGACCAGTTCGCCCTCTGGCGTCCATTTTAACAAGCCTAATGTCCAGACCAATGCTACTACATCTAACTCAGTTGACAAGCTTCCTAGAACGCCCCACTCCTTTTCGTGGCGTGCCACTCGGTGACACTCGCTAACACTTCACCCTCCCTATAGAGAGCAGCGACCGAACCGAAAAAAACGTTAGATGCATATTGCCTGCGGTGGCAAGTGATTTTATTGTTTTTTTACGTGAATTTAAAACGTTTGTGCTTAAGATTGCGCAAAAAAACGTCCTACATATGTGGTCCTACGTTGTTAGTTGCAGTGGCGTCGCCCGCCGTGCTATAATTGTTCTTCGCCCGTACGGCTGGAGCGCGGGCAACGGGGGAAGACAGCATTCAAACGGCACTCTTCTGTGGAGCATTTCAAGTGATATAATTCGTTTTAACTGATGTTTTACCACAGCGAAGACTAGAAGCGCCAGCTTATAGTGTAGGCAGCTGCCCCTAATGCACGAGAGCTTGTGGCGCCGAGATGTGCCCTAGAGCAAGAAGCTCGCGCTTGTGGACTTTCCTCCGGTAAATCATACGGTGAAATAGAGTATTGATCCAAGGGCATTGGTCCAGACAGCGTAACTAAAAGAAAATGTCTCGTCCACATGGCACATCGTTGCGCGCTCTTTCTGCTCGGAGCGTCTGTTCTAGCCTTGGTAGACGCTGGCTTCAACACCGAGCCTCAGATCTCTCCGCTTAAACGCGTTCACAAACATATTATAGCTGTTGTTGAGGCACGGTCAGTGACAAAGCAATATCTAAGAAACAGGCTACAAGACGTGGCGTACCAAGAAAACGATCTTAAAGTCAAGAATGTCTTCCATAGAGAAGCTTGGTAAACCAGAGCATCGACAATCTTCAATTAGCCGCATATCAAGGTGACATATGGTCGCGCCCATAGCAACCAAGGCAAGGAGATGCCTTTATCTGGTTGCAGCGACGAGAGAGGAGTCCACACCTCTAGATCTTTCCAACCTCTTTCGCATGGACGCTGTCATCTTGAAATCACGTAACGATCCCGCCATCCATAGACAATACGTTCATTCACAATTTTCATCGCCTTTTACAATGATTTTATACCTTAGTCTGTGAATTGTCGATCCATGCTTATATTTACTACCTAATTCCATGTCATCGCAATGTGCACAACTTCTACACTTGATTCTATAGCATATTTTGACTATTGACATCGTCGGTGTACCCGATTTTTTGTGGAGGCTTGAGGACGCCGAGGAATCGTTCTTAACACTCGTGCTTCTTGAGTGTATTGATGTACTAATGGGAAAGTTTTTCGGCAAACTTGGAGTTGTTTTAAAGCACTATTGGGTTTGCATCTTTGTGGATATGCAATCCCACTCCAATCTACACCACTGAAAGCCTGATAGTGGAGCACGTTTTGCAATGCATTTTCCTTTAATAATAGTGGCGAAAAATTTGCAATAAAAAAAAATTAAATTTACGGTCGCGCATTTACGATTTTATTGCTCGCCAAATAAAGTCAACGTAAGTAGCAAATTTGTGTTTCTCGAAAGCATCGTGCTCTACCTTTATAACAGCACAAACAACTTTGCTTTTGATAATAATGAAAAAAAGGTTTTACGGTGTAAAAACTCACGTGATTGCCTTATTTATTAATTTAAAGTAATGTTTATATTCCTCCCGGTGTTAAATCTCAGAGTGACTGACGTTATTTGCTTTTTAGTTGAAGATATTTAAATATTTAATTTATTTAGACACTTGAGGTAGGTCTTTCCCTGCGAAAATCATATCCCGTAAAAGTTGTGAGCTTCTAACGGCTTACACAATATGTGACACAGAAATTAAACTTACAGCTTAGAAATTACCTTGGTGCAGCTATGTCAATGTCGAATTTACTATCCGCAGCAGTCGATGCAGCTGAAAATAAGCAGCGTATCTGTTCAAACAAATATAAAATGTCTGCACAAAACCATAAATCGGTGCCTGGCATTCAAATTTAGCTAAAGGCACCAAAGGGTTATGTCTTTTCAAACTCGCAATTCTGTGTCACATTTCACTACAAACAGATGTCAGACATTAACTGACTGGTATTTCACCTGTCTCATGTCATGAATACGTCGTAAGGAAATAGCCATGCAACAATAGTTTCTTCCCTTATGTCAGCCTTCCCAAACTATGTTAAGAAAAAATTTACCCGGACTGATATTTGAAAACATTTCCTACTCGACCTAGGATGAGCCAGAGCCATAGATAGGGAAAGAGTTCGGCCATCTCTTGTCCTCGGCGCACCCAGGCGGATTCTTGAATCCTCCCACCGGCGTTGAGGTTGGCCCCAGCAACCGCGTGGCAACGACGAACGCGCTGCCCACGACACGCTACTGTCCACCATTTTTGTTCTTACTTCCCGTACGCGCGAGTAGGCTATGCTGGGGGTTTACCGGCTTCTTCATTTGATGAGCTTTTATTTGCACTTCCAAGACAAAAAATATGATTTGTTGCTGTGCTATTGGGTGCTCTAACACCAGCCGTGACGGCTTTCGCTTGTTTATTATCCCCTCCCCCCCCCCCAAAAAAAAAGCAAAAAAAAAAAAAAACGGAAAGTTTGGCTAAAAAAGAATAAAGCGCGGCAAGTGGACGCCAATGGCAGCTTCCCGACATTGTGAGGTAATAATGTCTTCGGTTATTCCAAAACTGCCCATGAAAAGTTGGATGTTTCTACAGATGCGATCACGCTCGGTATGACATTATGAATCATTGTCAATAGCAGTAATCTGGTCATACTTGCAGTTCAAACTTTGGTACAACTCAAGAAAAGTGAAACATAATTATAGTTTGTTTCAATAAAATAAACACTTGAATCACTAAAGCTACAACCCTTGTTTCTTGCGTTCAGATATACGAGCACATAAAATTGAAACTAACAAAACAAAACGGCAAATTTAATTCTAACTATGTGCATTTCTGATGTTCACTATTTGCAACTTCTAAGGGGCCCTGGTTATGACAGCCCTGTTCAAACCAGTAACTGCTAAATAAATTGAAAGTATTAAGTTGTCCGGGATTTAATGTACATAAAGCTACTGTGCATGTAAATGTTAATTATATGCCATTGCCCTACTGAGAAAAAAATTATATGAATCTATATAAGAACTGATATTAAATGTCCAATAACAGATATGCGACATATGAAACTGATATGAATTATTCAAAAACAAATATGTGACATATGAAACTGATATGAAATACCCAAAAACGGATATGCGGAATATGAAAACTGATTTGCTACATATGCCAACTGATATTTAGCATAGAAGTTCATATGTGATATAAATAATAACTGATATGGCTTCACATATCAGAATTTGCAATGTGTCCAATAAACATGTCAAAAATACATTCATACATATTTTGTTTTTATTATACGACGTGCCGCGCAGGCAAGCAAATACGTGGCTTGAAACTGCAGTGGAGCGGCTTGATTTATTGATTTTCGAATGATTACGGCATGAGTGTTTACTTTTTACGAAGATTCATCCATTCAAAATACTCTGAGAGGTAGGAAATTACTGAAAACAAATAAACACGTTGGGAATATTATTTATTTCTTTGGTGGTCACCGCGAAAATCCGATCCTTCAAGACGACCAGTAGTTTTTAGGTGTGCTGTTGTATTCATGTTTGTTTTGCCGTGCATGTGAATCGCTCAATATATATGTTCAGCTGACGCTAGTGGTGTGCGTAAGGTATCTACAAGGTGGCGTGAGCAAATAAACTATTTTTGTAGCACATAATTTTGGCGGTACCTAACGCCACCCAGCGTTGTTGAAACTGATATGAAATAATGGGCTGTGATATAAAAAAGGTGTTAAAAACATATCAGAAATAAATTCATATATTATTTTTCAGTAGTGTGTTAGGTACAAGAAGTTATATTTTTCTAGGTCAACTTTGAAGAATCACAGTTCGAGCAAGATCACTCAGAATGCTGCAAGGAACTGAAGCAGGCTGCCATTCCAACAGTGTTTGCACATTCTTTGTGTTTTTGTTTTGACGGTTTGTTGTGATCCGGTTCTGCTGTGTCACCTCGGCCGTAGCACGAGAGAAGGCAGTGCGGGATTCCTCTCCCCTTTCTTGTTCTCGTTTCCACCCACTCATGATTGTTAGCGACTGAAATAATAGTTGTCCCCCTCTCCTTCTCAATAACAGCCCTTCCCCCGACTGATATTTATATATTGCGTTCTGTTCTAATAAACCGTTGTTGTAGTTCTCTCAAGCACTCGCTTCGTCTGTCTGGGCGCAACTACCGGAGAATCGGTGTCGATGTAACAGTGTCAACGAGCAAAGAAGAACCCGGCACAGTCCACAGCTCGACCACCTGAATGACGACAGACATAGCCCACCACCACCTTTCTCAGTTTAGGAAATAAAAATATAAGTGGAAGCCGTCCCTCGTTAAAGCGGAAGCGTACTTCGAGGCAAACAGCGTCGCCTACTCCACTAAGAAAATTACGCTGCTTGTGGCGGTACTCAGTACCCAGACGATTCAAGTACTGGCAGGAAGAATAGCGTTGACGTAAGAAGAAGTGGTTATAGCCCTGAACAAATACTACTACCCGAAGGGGCATCACGTAAACCAAAGTTACAAGTTCTTCAACCGAGTTCAAGGTGAAAATGAATCTATCCACACATTTCTAGTGGAAATTCGCCGTATAGTTGACAACTGCGATCTTGGCAACTCACTGAACCGCATGCTAAGAGACCGCGTTGTGTGCGGAGTACGTTCAAGTACGCTGCAAAACCAGTTCCTGGCGAGAAAGGAGCTTAAGCTGGAAGCTGCCTAAGCCTTGGCAGTGTCGGCTGAGACAGCGGAAAATGACGCGAAGAAAATGTGAACGGAGCCTTCGCCATTGTTTAAAGTTCAAGCAAGCCTTAAGCCATCATCACATGATAAAGCAAAACGCTCAGCACGGCGAGAGTGCGGAAGATGCGGAAGCCCCAAGCACGACGATGGCAGTTGCGAATGGGTCAAGTCATGCTGTTATCGTTGTGGACGTCATGGACATTTGGCAAAGAAATGCCGAAGTCGCGCTGCACTCCCAAACCAATCCCAAAAGTCAGCTTGTGCGAAAACCGTGACTGCGGCAGAAGCAGCGTCAGAGGAGGAAAGCAGTAAAGATACACATATCTGGACTTTGGTGTGCGCAGGACAAAAAAATGGCTCGAACGACCAATTCGCCGCACATTCGCATGGGGTGACGTGGATCAGCCGACGGAAGTGGAGACAAGGTCTCCTGTGTGTGAGATATCCCGGGAGTTGTTCGAGAGGCATCGCAACCATTGGCACGAATTGGAACCGTTACGCGTAAAGTTGTCCTGCTATAAGGGGTGGCTACCGGTGCTGGGTGAACTCAATCTTTCCCTGCGTTACAAGAATGTCTCCGTGGACTGTATGCTGACTGTGTTAGATTGCTCAGGGCCCAGTCTGCGTGGTCGTGATCTGCTGTCCCAGCTGAACTACGCAGGGGCTTCGGTGCAGCAGTTGGCTACGCAAGGCATCGCAGGGAGAGACCAAGGAAGCAGCGCGACAGTGCACAGCGATTTTCGGAACTGCCGGGACGTTTTCACCAAGTACTTGGGCCTAATCAAGGGACCTCCATCCAGCCTGCTCCTAAAGAATGGAGCCGGTCCTTAATTTGTAAGGCAAGACCAATTCCGTATACGCTCCGTGATAAGGTGTCACAAGAGTTAGACAGGTTAGTCTCGCTGGGTGTATTCTCGCTTGTTGCACACTCCGAATGGGCAACTCCAATTGTGCCTGTGCTATGGAAAGACGGTGCAGTAAGAATCTGCGGCGATTTCAAAGCCACTTTGAATCCAGTGTGTGCAATCGAACAGTACCCCCTACCTGTTATTGTAGATACGTTTGCAGCTTTAAACGGTAGTGAGTGGTTTAGCAATCTGGATTTACGGGATGCATATAATCAGGTTCCCCTCGATGCAGCCTCTCAAGCACTTTGCATGATCACCACAGATAAAGGACTAATTTCTTATAATAGGATGCCTTTTCGGATTTCGTCCGCACCGGCAATATCTCAGAGAAAAATGGATGCAGTAGAGGGAGGCCTGTCAGGCGTTCAGGCCTTTCTTGATGACGTATACTGGTATCAAAAAAGGATGGGTGATAACGGTGAATGACTGAAAGCGGTGCTAGAATTTTTCCGACAGCACGGCTCAAAGGTGAGACATGACAAATGCAATTTTGCTAACCAGCCGTCACCCATCTTGGTCATCGCATAGTCCTTGAAGGTCTTCACCTTACGAAGTGGAACCTAGAAGCTATCGCACAGGCCCTTAACCCACATAATATCGGCGAGCTGCGTTCTTTTCTGGGAATGCTCACATTTTATTCAAGGTTTTTGCCGAATATGTCAACGTTTCTTTCTCCACTATATCAGGTAATGGAAAAGAACGCCCGATGGCAGTGGAACCGGCCACAGGAAGTAGCATTGAACAAAGCCAAGAAAGTCTTAAAACGGCCCAAATCCTTGTACATTTCGATCCGTCAAAGGAGTTGCAAGTTGGAATGCGATGCTCCCCATACGGCGCGGTCGCAGTTCTGTTTCACACAGGGGGCAACGTCCATATACCAATCGGTTTTCTATCTAAACCATTAACCAAAGCGAAGCGAAATTATTCACAGCTGCAACGAGAAACTCTATCGCTCGTTTTAGAGCGCAGCTCTTGGGTGCCCGTTTCCGGTTTGAGTGGCGTCGCTGTCACCGTCGCCGTCGGCGTCGGCGTCGCTGTCGGCGAAACTGCCCGAGGCGGCGTGACCCCCAGGTCAAGTGACCCCCGAGGTCACGTGACCCTCAGGTCGCGTGGTCCCCCAGGTCACATGGTCCCCAGGTCACATGACCCCCGAGGTCACGTGATGATGATGACGATGACATCATCGTGACGTCACATGACCCCCCTGAGGCCACGTTACCCCCCTCCCTTCCGAGGTCACCTGGCCCCCGTACCCTTCCGTCCCCCTCCTCAAGAGCTGCGCTCTAATTCGGCGTTAAAGGGAGTTGTAAACGGCTTTTGGTGTCCAAATTTCGAGATTATTTTGTAAGCCGAGATTTCACCCTGGTTACTGATCACTTGCCACTGGTGGGCCTGCAGAGACCAGACCGCCAGACGACAGCAATTGCTGCCGCTCGGATTCAGCGCTGGGCGCTCTAGTTAGATGGCTAGAAGTACAAGTTGCAGAACGTTTGCGGGAGGCAGCTGCTGAATTCGGACGCCCTCAGCAGACTGTCGATGCAATCGACAGAGCCAGCGGCCGATGGTGAGCCGCCAGAGTATGTCTTTCGAAAGTTTAGACGAGGGGGTCGTAGCAACAACCCAAGAACTGAAAGGCTTGACAGCTGCTGACTCCACGTTAGCTCATGCCAAAGGTCTCATAATACATGGTTGGCCTAGTGGCCAAATGGGGCCAGATCCGTCCGTCCGTTCATTTTACGACCGTAAGCTTAAGCTGTTGGTGGCGCATGACAAGGTGTACTGGGGAAATCGAGTTATTATCCCGGCCAAAACTCAGGAGAGAATGTTGAAACTGTTGCATGAAACACACCAGGGCTCCTCGGCTATGAAATCAATAACATATGAAATCAGTAACACGATCTCTGTTTTGGTGGCCAGGGCAAGACCTTGACATCAAAGAACTATCACCGAACTGCGGGGGTTGCGCATACAATTTCCCCATGTCGACGGCAGCCCCAACGGTGAATTGGCAACAAACTCAAGAAAAATTGTCGCGCATTCACATAGACTTTGCGGGCCCGCTAAAAGGCAATATGATATTAGAGGTCGTGGCACACACACTAACTGGATCAAGGCCGTGCCCATGAAGCACGCCACCACGTAAAGCACGATTAGCTGTTTGGGCAGCATTTTTGGACGGTTGGGTGTGCCGCGTATCATAGTTTTTGAAAGCGCAACCCCGCTCACCAGTAAGTGAGTTCGGACGTTTCGCAGAAAAGAAGCATTACGCATCTGGGGAGAGCACCTTACCACCCGCAATCAGACGCAGCGGTAGAAAGAGCAGTACAAAGAGTAAAGGATGGCCTCCGAAAAATGAAAGAAAGAAAAATGGAAGAAACTCTCACACCGCTCATGTTTAACTACAGGCGGACGCCGCGGAAGAGTGGAAAATCCCCCTCAGAGATGCTTTTGGGGTATCAGATACGATCTCGCATGGACTCATGTTTTCCTCCAACTGACGCAGACACGCCCCAAGGACCGGACGACTGGATGGTTGTCCCAGAAAGTAGCGTCTATGTGCGCAACTACGGGGCTGGAGATAAATGGACGCCAGGGCGCGTTAAGTCTACACTGGGCCCTCGCATGCTGAATTTGGAAGCCCCGTCAGCAGTTGTTCGACGCCCCGTTGATCAAGTACTCCCTCGCCATTACCCACCGCCCAAGAGTGTGCCAGGCTTGGGCATGGGTGCCCCACCAAGAAATTCGACCAAATTAAAGGGGACGTCAGAACGATCGTTGTCTCCACGCATTCCGAGTTCCGACGGGCAGCCTTCCCAGCAACAGGCTTCTCTTCAAACCCGGCAACTAGACCAGGCGGCGGCGCAACCATCTCCCACAGGGACGTTTCACCTAGGCAATTTTGGACAAACTCTTTGACGATCCACTAGACAACGCAACCCAGTGCAGCGCTTTCAATTTCAAGAAAAGAGAAGTGTTGTGATCCGGTTCTGCTGTGTCACCTCGGCCATATCACGGGGGAGGCAGAGCGGGATTCCCCCCCCCCTCTTTCGTGTTCTCTTTTCCGCTCACTCATGATTGTTAGCGACTGAAGTCATAGTTGCCCCCCCCCCCTCTCTGTCTCTCTCTGTAACAACTATTCCCCCCGACTGATATACATTGCGTTGTGTCCAAGTAAACCGTTGTTGTTGTCTCAAGCACTCGCTTCGTCTGTCTGGACGCTACGTCTGTTTGGGCGCAACCACCGGGGAGTCGGTGACGATGTAACACAGTGATATATAAAAAAGCAAATTTTTTCTCCCCTGATCAAGTTAAATTAGACTAGCGTTTTTTAACGCCCAGGCACGACAACTTTGTATTGTAAGCCGCTCAAAAAGCTGCATACAACAATGTCCGTCATTACTTAAAGCCCCAGGTTGAAGCAGGGACTCAAACCGTAACAGTAACAGAAACCGAAAACCGTTTAAGAACGAAATCTTTTTCAGTAACCGTAACCGGAACGAAACCCTTAATAGAAATTTATAAAAACCGTAACCATAACCATGACCGTAAATTATTTACCGGTAACCGGTTTTAACCGATATTAACCAAAATTAAAATATTAGTTTTTCTTAAGTACCACCTGGAGAAGGGATCTTGAACTGTCGTATAAATTTGACAGAGTTACTGTCAGCGACTGGAGCATCTGGTAATACATTTCCGTCCAAACTAACTTTAGGATTAGGAATACTCAATTGTAATCAGAGGTGGAGCTTATAATAAAAGTTTCTATTTCTATATCTGCCACACTCCTACATAGCTACATGTATTCAGTACGCCTCGCCTTCAGGGTATCATCTAATAATTTAGAATTCTCAGATGTCCATCTAACTCGGTTCTATCAAAACCACCGATGTTCCTAACACGCAGTAGCCAGTATGAAGAAACTAGGTAAATCGACCATCATGCAGAGCTGGCCGAAAAGAAAACATAGTATTAATATAGTGTAAAACATGTGGCGAGTGACGATTTTTTTGAGACTAGCACGGAAGAAAGAAAAAATGTCAGATAGTTTCAGATCGCGCTCTGTATTATGTACATATGTGCGTATCTGTATATATATATATATATATATATATATATATATATATATATATATATATATATATATATGTATATATTGTTAGGTGATGCTGTCGGCAGCAGAAAGGACAGTGACAGGACACGATGATAGAGCACACATACGATTTATGGAGGCCGAGCCGGCACGTGAGGCCAGGCGCGAGATGGTCGTGCGCGCCACTGCCCCGTCGTCGTCTTCACCTTCCTAGCAGTACTCCCTCCGACGAAAGCGGCCGACCCGGCCGGTGAATAAATGAACACATGAAGCACACAAAGCCACACACACAGAAGAACGAAGGACGGCTGCCGACAGCGAGGGTGAGGATGAAGACGTTGAATTTCGGCCTCTTCCGCAGCGTCACAGACCTCTGCACCAGCCACACGACGGCACGGTCCGGGCTGGGGGACTCACGTCTCTGAGAAGCGTCAAAAAGTCGGGGGCTGGGGATAGGGGCGGGGGATTGTCGGTCGGCTTCGTCTGATATTCGTCTTGTCATGGCGCCTGGGCGGGGGCTGGACGACGGAGCCATGGGCTGGTGTTTGGTCTGCTGCTGCGGATGACTGCCTCAACGAGGCGGGTTCACAGGATCATGGCGGCGCCGATGTTCAATGAAGGAGATGAGTATGGCTCCGCACCTCCACCATACTGTTAGGGTGATGCTGTCGGCAGCAGAAAGGACAGGACAGGACACGATGATAGAACACACATACGATTTATAGAGGCCGAGCCGGCACGTGGGGCCTGGCGCGAGATGGTCGTGCGCGCCACTGCCCCGTCGTCGTCTTCACCTTCCTAGCAATATATATATATATATATATATATATATATATATATATATATATATATATATATATATATATATATATATATATATATATATATATATATATATATATATATATATATATATATATATATATATATATATATATATATATATATATATATACTGCGTGTTATTTTTTATTACGGATTAACAGATTTATTTGAAAAAAGCCGTGAAAGTTACACTTATGCTGCTTGTGGAGGTGAGTTATACGGCCAGGGGACATGATAGGGAGCTAATCGTAACGATCAGTTGGCTAATTAACTAAAATTCGATAATTAACTTTTTAATTAATGAAAATAGACATATGGTTTCAATTAGAAACTTGCTCACGCATCATTCGAAAACCCCTAAATCAGTCATTTTCAGAAAGACTTTGAGCGCGTGAGAAGCGTAGTAGTGCACTAAAGTTACCACTCGTGGAGCAGGTGCAAGGCTGGGGCTAGATAAGAGACGGAAAAATCGCGCGGGCGCCTTATCTCAACCTCTAGCTTTGTACCTGCTCCACGAGCGGTAAATTCAGTGCACTACTACGCTTGTCACACGCTCCAACTATTACTGAAAATGAGTGATTTAGTGGTTTTCGGTGACGCTGTGCAAGTTTCTAATTGGAACCATATGTCTATTTTAATTAATTCAAAAGTTAATTAACAAATTTTAGTTAATTGACCAATTGATCGTTACGATAAGCCCCTTATAATATGTCCCCCTGGCCGTATAACTCACCTCCACAAGCAGCATAGTGTAACTTTCACGGCTTTTTTAAATAAGTCTGTTTCGAATAAAGAAATAATACCCGGTATATATATATATATACATATATATATATATGTGTGTGTGTGTGTGCGCACGTGTATACAGGTGTTGTTTTATTTCTTGCAGATTTGTTTCTAAAAAAATGCCATAAAAGTGACATTTATGCGAGTTGTGCGAGTGAGTTATACACAGGGGACATTATCTGGGTGGTTAATCATTGCGATAGGTTGGGTAATTAATTAAAATGCACTAATTAACTTTATTTAGTAAAAATAGACCTATGGATTCTCATGAGAAACTTGTTGAGCGTCGTGCAAAACCATTAAATCAGTCATATTGTCACGAATGACAAATGATGAGGCGGCGAATGACTGAATAAACTGAACGTTTAAAGGGGCGAACTTGTGCCCAAAAATAAAAGGGAAAATAAAGATAACAGGAGAGCGTCGCGGGCGTCGAAAGCGGTGAAGCAGCAAGATCGAACGCTGGGGCGAAAACTGACTCGGCGTGTACACGCGTGGGCTTCCGGAACATTCGGCGTAGAAGGTTCGGTTCGTAGAACATTCTAACCTCGAATTAGCAAGGCCGTTTTCGAATTTACTAGAACATCACATTAGATGTCAACAAAAAGGCGTCCCCGCGGCCAGGAATCGAACCCTGGCTTTTTGCGTGGGAGGAAGCGCGCTATAACCGTTAGGCCACGCGCGCGCTGCCTACTTGGCAAGCTGCGCGCGCGGTAATATTCAGAAGCCTTTGAGCACATGACAAGTGTAGTAGTGGACTAAAGTTACCACTCGTGGAGCAGGTAGAAGTCTAGTGGTTTCGGTAAGGCGTACGCGCGAATTTTCCGTCTCTTACTTAGCCCCAGCCTTGTACCTGCTACACGAGTAATAACTTCAGCGCACTACTGCCATTCTCACGCGCTCAGTCTTTCTAAAAATTACTGATTTAGAGATTTTAGACGACGCTCAGCAAGTTTCTAATTGGAACCATTTGTCTATTTTCACTAATTAAAAAGTTAATTAGTAAATTTTAATTAATTAGCCAACTTATCGCAAAGGTTAGCCACACCAATAATGTCCCACTGGGCGTATAACTCAGTCACACAAACCGCAAAAGTGTACTTTACGTATTTTTTAAAACGAATCTCCAAGAATTATATATATATATACACATGTACAGTCAGCAGAGGTTGGTTGCACTACCAATCCACGGGGCGCGGTGCTGCCAGGGCCGAGATGCGCTCCGATAACAAACCGAAACTTAAAAAACTTGTCGAATTTGTACGGTTTTTCAGAAAGCCACAAAATGCTTCGCGTGCCTTCTATCATTCTGCAATTTTTTGATTTAGTGTTTTTTGATGATGCTGAGCAATTTTCTAATTGAAACCATGCCCTTAAACTCAATATTAAAAAAGTTAATTACGCAAAAAATAAATAACAATATAATTATCTCGAACTTTAATAATTTTCCTAAATAGGCCCCTTGTCCAGGACCAAAACAACACAAGCTTTTTTTTAATGCAACGCGCAGTTTTTGCAATATCGAATTTGTCCACCTTTCGTGAAACACCCTGTATTATATATGTGGCGACCACATATAAGCCACGGCAGCGGATGAAGAAGAAGACGCCAAGAGAGCTCGGGCACTTCCGCACGGGTTATCAGCAGAGCAGCCATGTCGTACTTCGACAGTCCATAGAACCAACGTGTAAATAATGTAAATAAATAGTTAGCATATAAAGCAACCCACGACGCGTTACAAGTGGTGACCCGGACGAGGAACATCGCAACCAGACGCACCGAGATGGCAACAGATGTACCTGCCCCTGTCGATCAACCGCAGGTAGCAGCCCTTGCGATCCGACTGCCACCATTCTGGCCGGCAGATCCACAATTATGGTTTGCTCAGGTGGAGTCGCAGTTTGTATTAAGGCGAATCACCGACCAGAACACAAAATTTCATCACGTGGTGAGCGCACTATCATCCACAGATGCAGCTGAGGTCCGCGATATCATCATCGCCCCTCCTCCAGTGACCCCTTACGACGTCCTTAAGGACGAGCTCGTGCGTCGTACAGGCCTCTCGGAGCAACGAAGACTTCAGCGGCTGCTTACTGCAGAGGAGTTGGGAGATAAAACACCGTCACAGCTTCTCCGCCGGATGAAACAGTTGCTCGCTAACGCCACAATCGACGACACATTATTCCGTCATCTATTCCTCCAACGTCTTCCAAATGATGTCCGCATGATGTTGGCATCAGCTGACAGCGCTACCGTAGAGGACTTGGCGAAGTTGGCCGATCGAATTATCGACGTTTCAAATCCTTCCGGTGTCAACCAAGTAACACAACCAGAGAAAATCCCTGCTGATTTTTGCACCAGCATTCAACGTCGCGTGGACGAGCTCACGGAGATGGTCTCTGCCCTTCGATCTTCGCGTTCACCTCTCCGACGGACAAGTCCCCACCCGACTCGTCGATTTAGTCAGTCTCATAGCCCTTCCACACAACAGTGCTGGTATCATCGCACCTTCGGCGCTGACGCACGCAAATGTACCTGCCAGAAGAAGGGAAACAATCCAGCCGGCTACTAGGGACGACGAGTGATGCTGGCCAGTTACACAGTCGTCCATGTCTCTTCTTCCTTACCGATAAAGACTCAAAAACACGTTTTCTGGTCGACACTGGTGCTGAAGTTTCGGTTGTACCACCATCCCTTCAAGAACGTGGTAACCGACAACCTTCGAAACTAAAGGCCGCAAACGGCACCACCATCCCTACCTATGGGCTGCGAACCATCACCATCAACCTCGGGTTGCGTCGCATCTTCCGTTGGGTATTCATCGTTGCAGACACGCAATACCCCATTCTCGGAGCAGACTTTCTGCAGAAATTCAACCTCCTAGTCGATGTGCGCGGCCGCCGTCTTTTTGATGGCACAACGCATCTGGCAGTATCTGGAGTACGAACGAAACTGCAGTCGATAGGACTTTCTCCTCTCCTCTCCGTTTCCGACTCTCCATACGCCGAAGTTCTGCGAGAGTTTCCATCCCTGGTTCGTCCCTGCACCTTTACCACCCACGTGCAGCATAACATCCAGCACCATATTGAAACAACCGGCCCTCCAGTTCACGCTCAACCCCGGAGGCTCCCTCCCGACAAGTACTGTACTGCCAAACAGGCCTTTGACCACATGCTGGAGCTGGGCATCATACGTTCCTCCTCTAGCCCGTGGGCATCACCGCTCCACATGGTGCCAAAATCAACACCAGGTGACTGGCGTCCTTGCGGGGACTATAGAGCTCTTAATCAAGCCACCGTACCCGACCGTTACCCAGTACCCCACATACACGACGCAACAGCAATTCTCGACCAAGCGGTAATTTTTTCCACCATCGACCTTGTTCGTGCTTACCACCAAATTCCCATGGCTCCAGAGGACATTCCGAAGACAGCAATAACAACACCGTTCGGTCTCTTCGAATTTCTTCGAATGCCCTTTGGCCTGAGGAACGCTGCGCAGACATTTCAACGATTTCTCGACCAAGTCCTAAGAGGAATGCCTTTCGTATATGCCTACATAGACGACATTCTCGTCGCAAGTCGCACCGAGCAAGAACACCAAGACCACTTACGATGTCTCTTTCGAAAATTGGATGAGCACGGCTTAATGATCAACCCAGAAAAGTCCCACTTAGGTGTGTCCAGCGTTTCATTCCTAGGCCACCAAATCGATTGTCACGGCATTCGTCCACTCTCTTCAAAAGTAAAGGCTATTAAAGAGTACCCCCAGCCCCAAACAGCGCGTGACCTACGGGGTTTCCTCGGGCTTGTGAATTTCTATCGCCGCTTTGTCCCTGGATGCGCGAAGCTTCTTCAGCCTCTTCAAGAAATATTACCAACCGTAAAAACAGCACCGTTAAACTGGACAGATGCCGCAAATGAAGCGTTCGACAGCATCAAACAACACATTGCACGTGCCACCTTGCTACATCACCCAAAAACGGGAGCACCAATATGTCTTGTCACCGACGCCTCCGACATCGCCCTTGGAGCGGTACTCCAGCAGTTCCACAAGGGTGTATGGCAACCACTGTCTTTCTTCTCTCGCAAGTTAACCAATACGGAACGCCGATACAGCACATTCGGTCGTGAGCTCCTGGCTGTTTACTCCGCTATCCGTCATTTCCGTTATTTTCTGGAAGCTCGGCAATTTCACATCTTTACGGATCACAAGCCCTTGGCAGGCGCCATACAATCTCACAAGCCCGACAGTGGAACTCACTCTCCTCGGGAACTGCGACAAATGTCATTCATTTCTGAGTTCACCACAGACATTCGGCACATAAAGGGGACTGATAACATTGTTGCCGACACCTTGTCTCGAGCCGTTATCACCCAAATATCAGATAATCCAAACCTCACTCCTGCTACACTTTTGGCACACCAACAGAATGACGCAGAACTAACCAGGCTCAGAACTACACCAGGTGCATTAGTTCTTCGAGACATCACAATACCTGGACTCTCCCACCCTTTGGTCTGTGATATGTCAGCTGGTGCCCCTCGACCCTTCGTTCCAATCGCTTTACGACGACGAGTTTTTGACTCCTTCCATGCGCTGTCACATCCCGGTATCCGTGCATCACAGAAGCTAATAACCGCGCGTTACGTGTGGCCTAGCATCAACGTTGACGTTCGAAACTGGGCTCGCAGCTGCCTTCCTTGCCAACGTGCGAAGGTTCACCGGCACACGCACACTGCACCAGGTGTTTTTCCTATTCCGAGTACCCGTTTCGAGCATGTGCACCTAGACATAGTCGGCCCACTACCAGAATCACAAGGCAACAAATATATACTAACCGCCATTGACCGCTTCACCAGATGGCCAGAGGCCCTCCCCATTAGCAGCATTACAGCTCAAGCAGTCGCTCAAGGATTTATGCAAATCTGGATTTCACGGTTTGGCGTGCCGGCCACTCTCACCACAGATCGCGGTCGGCAGTTTGAGTCTGCACTTTTCAGTGAATTCACCTCTCTTCTTGGCACCAGTCGACTAAGAACGACGGCTTACCATCCACAAGCTAACGGTCTCGTTGAAAGATTTCATCGCCAGCTAAAAGCGTCAATCATGGCGCGTCAAGATAACCCTCATTGGACAGAATCGCTCCCACTAGTACTTCTGGGCCTGCGAACGGCATTCAAGGAAGAACTTTTATGCACTCCTGCGGAGCTCGTATACGGAATGTCCCTGCGTCTTCCACAAGATTTTTTCACCCCGATGGACCCAGCGGTTCCTCCGGACCCAACCAACTATGCTCATCGGCTCAAAGACATCATGTCGAAACTGCGACCAACATCCCCACGACGGCGATCGCCACGGCCAGTTTTTATTAGTAAGGATCTTACCAAGACAAGCCACGTTTTCGTAAGAGACGATACTGTTCGCCGAAGCCTTCAACCTCCTTATCACGGACCGTACCTAATCACGAAGAAGACTCCGAAATATTTCGAAGTGTTGATCAACGGCAAGCATCAAACCATATCGATTGACAGACTCAAGCCTGCCCACATGGAGTCCACCCAACTGTCCACAACTACTATGACTCACTTCCACAGCAACTCTCCGCGACGCAAGGTCCATTTCTTTCTTCCACAAACGTCCTACAGACTGAAGGGGGAGTAGTGTGGCGACCACATATAAGCCACGGCAGCGGATGAAGAAGAAGACGCCAAGAGAGCTCGGGCACTTCCGCACGGGTCATCAGCAGAGCAGCCATGTCGTACTTCGACAGTCCATAGAACCAACGTGTAAATAATGTAAATAAATAGTTAGCATATAAAGCAACCCACGACGCGTTACATAAATATATATATATATTAGGGGTGTGCGCAATATTCTGAAATTTCGAATACGAATCGAATATTTTCCTTATTCGAAACTTGTTCGATTCGAATATTGCATATTCGGAAGTTCCCGAATATTCGGCCAAAGCCGAATATTCAGAAAAAAACGGCGAATATTCGCCAAAAACTGCGAATATTCGAGCAAGTAACGAATAACTTGCATGCCACGCATTCCCCTATGAATATGTTTATTCACTGAGAAAGGCGTATGATGCGTGCGTTATCTGTCTTGTCTCGTTTCTATCTGTCCGATGGCAGCAAGACAGAATCAGTTTCGGTTTTTTTTTCACCAAGACCTTTGTTTTGTGGGCACTTTTAGAGCAATATGTGATGTAATTGCGCGTTCTAAGAATTGATACATAAAATAAAGTTCGAGAGTGAAATATAAATATAAAATAAATCTCGAAAGTGCTATCTAACATAAATGATTAAAAAGTAAAATAAACAAAAAAAAAGCTAGGTGCGAGTAGAACATTGCACTGCCATTGAAAACAACTCCTGCCAATTCTGTGGAGTCAAACTAGGGATGTCGCGAACCCGTCCAGGTTCTAGATCGGCCGAGTTCGACTTTTTCGAACCTTCAACGGGATGTTAAACAAATGTTCGACTGAAGTTAAAATTTTTGTGCGCATGCGCAAAAACAACAACAAAAAACCAGTTGATTTTATTTGGCGGAGAAAGTGCCATATTTGTCTCGGTTTATTGGCATCGCTGGTTCACATTAATAACTAATGAAAGCATTAAAAGCCCAGTTTTTCGCTTTTATATGGTGTGAACATTGTAACCATTTTATGAAATATAAAAACAAAGTACTTTCTAAATAATTGTTTCCCAAAATTCAATATATTTGTAGCGCCCGGCAACACTGCCCATAGAAGACGAACTTTCTTCGAACTTTAGTGAAACGTCGCAGGTTTCCAAATGAAAGGGTCTTTTCTATTGGCGGAAATAATGTCACGGGTAACGGCACAAAACCTGCCGTTACCTGTTGTTCTGCCATTTTTTTATTACTAGACACATATTCGATATTCGATTCGATATTCGAAGCTCGTTTTTTGTTTCATTCGTATTCCGATCTGAATTCGAAAATTTCAATTTTCGCACACCCCTAATATATATATATACCCTCTGCTGCCCTGTCATCGCGCGACGCAGCAGAGGATGGTTGCACTATCTCTCCGTGGAGTGCGTTGCCGTCGGGGTCGAGATGCGCTTCGATAGCAAACCGAAACTTAAAAACCGGTCGAATTTGTGCGGTGTTTCAGAACGCCGTAAAACGCTGCGCGTGCGTTCTATCGTTCTCCAATTTGTTGATTTAGTGTTTTTTGACGATGCTGAGCAATTTTTTTAATGAAATCATGCACTTAAACCCAATAATAAAAAAGATAATTACGCAAAAATGATTAACAATATAATTATCTGCGACTTTAATAATTTTCCTAAAAAAGCCCCTGTCTCTAGGAAGAAATGGACACAAGCCTTTTTTGGTGCGACGTGTAGTTTTCGGAATATCGAATTTGTCCATCTTTCGTGAAACACCCTCTATATGTATACATTGGTTGAAGGAACGAGGAAACGTCCGAAGGGTTTCCTGAGCTTTTTTCTTCCTTCTCGTGCCTTGACCCTTTTTCGAACTCGAGTGGCAGCCGGCGGCATTTCCATGCATCTCAGGCATGACAAGAGAAAAATACATAGAAGGGATGCCTCGTCTTCGAACGCGCAAACGCACTTGGCCACCGATGACGGAGCCTCCTTTGTCAACAGAGAGAGATGCCATTTCTGCCTCCTTCACCTCCAACCTTAGGAGCCGCCCTTCTTCGAATTGTCGATGCCAAGGCCGGTTTCACCCAACACGGCCAGCAGTCTCAAAAGTCCCTCGTCGTAGAACTCTGAACGCGATCTATTTGAACGTCAGCATGGTGAGCCTCGAACATACACAGACGCGCCAAGAGATCGCATCCAGCTTCGCCGGAGCCCTCCCCTGCTTCCTGCCGGAGGTATGGCTTTGACGGAAATCGCGCCTACGGGAGCCACCAACACGATGCGACTACTTCCGGTGGAGCCCCCACCGCCCATCTCGACCCGAGGGGCCGTCAGGCCTACTACATTCTGCGCCACCTCGCCCAGAACACCAGACATTTGTCCACGAGTTACGTCCACGGGATCCGTCATCTCCACCCGTATCGGTTCTACTGGGGTATGCCGTGCTTCCCGATCACCAGCACCTCATTTTCGATAAACTGGAACTCCTTCACGTCGCCGCGAAAGAGAACTGGAGGGCGGCTATCCTATCTTAGACGTTAAGACTCCAGACCGATGTTTAGAGAGAACTCCCCAACCAGCTACCCAACCAGCCTCGACGCGGACGCCGCGCGTCTCGTGCTCCTGCGGACACTAAGCTACCACCAAGGCACCAAGTCCAAGAGGTCTTCTAATGCCTAGTGAGTCCGGCAGCTACCCTGGGTCTTCGAGACCCACCAGTGCCGTCATCGACGCCACGGCCGTCTTCTCTCGACGCTCCTGGACGTTTTCCCAGTCGAGGACGTTCTCGCCCATGCATTTTCCGAGGCTGGCCTCTCGGCCGACCTTTGGCCGTGCTTTATCTTGGACTGAAGAAAACGACCCATTTGTTCCGGACTCGACGGCCAACGCCGTCAGGCGAATCCTGAAGTGGCTCAGCAGGACCGAAAGTGACATCAAGCCCCACGCCTATGACGACTCATTCGATACTTTCGATGGCGAGGAGGAAAACCACACCAACACAAAAGGAACCAACTACAGACATACAAAGCGACATCGAAGACTCCGAGTAGCACCTGGATAGCACTGTCCACAAGTGGAAAGCTACGGGGCCTCCGCCGCCAGTCCATTCGACCCAGCAGGCACCTCTGACGTAGACTGGTGAGTGATTAGTGAGACATGTGGTTCTCACGGGCCGCCCGAGAAGCACGAAGGCTTTCGCTTCACGGCCCGCTCCTGTCTCCCTGACCAGGTCCCCACGATCGATGCCGCCGTAACCAACATCCCCTTCAGCACAACATGCACGGCCAGACTACGGCAAAGGCAATAGTGGCCGAGTCAGCTTTGGCCGGCCGATGGCTGACCAAAATGCTCGCCCCATCGTTGGTTATGGTCTTCGTCCAGTGACTAGCCGTCACTAGCTACCAGAGGCCAGCCAATGACGATCTTTGCCAGGCATCGGCCAGTTGAGCGAGTTTCCTGTCATTGGGCGCGGACCCTTGAAGGGCACTCGCCGCTGACCCGTGACCAGGCACTGCCTGCTCACTTTTACCGGGCAGTGGCCACTGACCTATGACCGGGCACTAACCGCTGACCTGTGACCGGGCTGCCGCACTGACCTTTGACCGGGCACTGGCCATTGACCTGTGACCGGGCACTGTCTATGACTTGTGACCCAGCGCTGGCCGCTTACCTTTACACCAGGCATAACCGCTGACCTGTGACCGGGCACTGCCCGCTGACCTTGTGACTTGGCACTGGCCGCTTACCTTTACCAGGCACTAACCGCTGACCTGTGACTGGCATCGCCTGCTGACCCTTTGACCGGCACTGGCAATTGACCCGTGACCGGGCACTGGCCAGACTTGTGACCTGGCACTGGCCGCTTGACCTTTGACCAGGCACTGGCCGCTGACCTGTGACCGGGCACTGGCCAGTATTCAGGCATTGGCGACTGACCTGTGATCGGGCACTGGCCATTAACCTGTGACCGGGCACAGGCAACTGATCTGCAGACCAGGTGCTGGCCTGTAACCTCGTGATCGGACACTGCACATTGTGCAGATATTATTAATAC
This sequence comes from Ixodes ricinus, assembly GCA_037355805.1. Taxonomy (NCBI): domain Eukaryota; kingdom Metazoa; phylum Arthropoda; class Arachnida; order Ixodida; family Ixodidae; genus Ixodes; species Ixodes ricinus. Next base: position 19,831 of record JAZHYW010006632.1, on the reverse strand, counting down.
CATGAGTATATATATACTAAGTAATAGGTGGATTTTGTGAGTTATAGAACAAAGGGAAGCAAAAAACAGAATGTCACAAGTCTCACTTTTTTTTTCAAACCTTTTTCTGTTCCTCAGCCCCTGCGCCCTGCGCCCTGCACTTAAACTTGTTTGGAATCTGGATGCCGCCTTTAGTGCACCCACCCTTGCTCTCCACGAATGACGACAGCAACGTCTTTGCGATATCTTCCACAGTGGTCTCGTTAGGCCTCTACAAACTTGTCTTCGCACGCAGCTGAAAAAATTAGAAACATGTAGTTTATAAATATAGTTTGTTTGGCATTCAACACTCACGTGTTGAATGCCACCTTTCCATTTGAGCATCCAAAAAGTCACTAGCATGCTAAATGTGACAAAATCGAAACATGGCGCACCCGCTGCGCCGAGAACCGAGACCCGAAGAACCGAAGCAACCGAGAGTCGAATGAGGTGCGAGGATGAGTGGAGGAAGTTTCATATATCGATTGAGTCGCGAGTGTCTGGGGTGTGGCTCCGGATTCTGACATTTCGCTTACTTTTAGATCAAGTGCTTTGCAGACTGGAAGGACCAGAGTGCATTCTGGATTTAAGCATTTGTGCTTAAGCACGTATCGAGGGTGCTACAAATTTAGAGACAAATTTTCTTTTTTCAAAGCAAGGATTGGTTTTATTCTTCTGAGCATGGAGCCAGCAAAACAATTTTTTTTCATTAAAATAAGAATGGTTATTGGACAAGGTTGTTTTGATCTTATTGTTTGATCTTTTCTGAAAACGCCTAGTAGCACTTTCAATGAAAAACAATATATTCTGTCTTCAATTAACTTCCTCCTCCATACACGCTCCCAGGTGAAACATTTTTTTTATATGGTTGAGAAATCATATGGACATGTAATTTTTGCTTTACATGTCGAACTACTCGAAACAACCGTCAAACCGAATCCGCAGTTGGTTTTCATACAGCATGAGGTAGCTCTGTATTTGAAGTGCGGTGTACACGAGTTCGCCGTGCGCCGTTTTGAAGAATGCGGTTGCTGGCTGTAAGCTTTCCGGCGGCAAAACTTTTGAAGCCGGTGTCATAAACCTCTCGTGTCATAAACCTGTCGTCTCCCCGAGGCCCCGCGACACCCCCAGAGTCACACCTATGACCCCCACTATGCAACACACCCTGACCTATCTTGCATGTGTGGATGTAGCCACAATTAGGTACCTCTCGCTGACTATGTTAGCCTAAAGGCGAGAAAGAAAACTGCCCCAATCTTAACTTAAGGCTGGATTGCAAGAAGTATACCGCAAGGCCAAAAGCAAACAGTCGCAACGATGTGGTAATTGAATAACGATGAACAAAATGTGACGGGCGCAAACGAGCTGGTGTACATTGCACATGGTTGAAAAAACCCCGAGACTGCGGGTAAACGACACAACACAAAAAGTCTCTAACACAGCTGAAATTTTTATTTTCCGAAACCTGGTTATATAGGCACTTCGATACAAAAGAAAAAAAAAGGGAGAGGGTGAGAACCCCAAAGAATGCCACTTTCCACCAACGTAACCTCTGACAAAACAACAATGACAACGGACTCTGCGTCATGCACTTCTCTTATCTCTGACCCCCCCGCTTCCCGACCGCCAAACACACTGATAACCCTAAGCCCAGTAACACACATACAAAAAGAAAAGAAAAGAACGACCCATTGTTCCCTCTACCCGAAAACCTACAGACATAAACCTTGAAGGTCAGAACTTTTCACAGCCTAAGAAAACGGCGAAGTTCGTTGTCTAACCCAAACGACGGCTTATTAACTGCGTTCCCGTGACCTAATATTGTTAACGACTCTTTTATCAACCGCTTGTGGTCATCTTTTTCCCGCAACTCTACTGAAGTTAAATGCCACAATGGTACACAGTTCCTACATTCGATCACATGTTTTGACACTTCGGAGTACGGGTCTTTTTCTTTATACAACGTTTGTGCTCCGTCAACCGCTCATTTATACACCGTTTAGTTTGTCCAATATAACAAAGGCCACAATCAAAAGGTATCTTGTAAATGACACCCGACGAACATTCCACATCCCTTTCTCTGTGTTTTATCGCGCAACCTGAAACAGTCGAGGCAAAAGGGGTCAAACGGCTCAATCTATAATCTGTAGAAAAGGCAGTGCCAACATTAAACCTGCTGGCTAACGCTTTGATGTTATGAGAAATTTTATGAAAATATGGAAGGACTACTCGCTTTGAAGGTCTAGGATTTTCTGAATTGACTTCTTTGGAGATATCATACAGACCAACTGCCTTAAAAAATGTTCCTGAGGATATCCAGCCACCGCGAAACGTTCTGTGAGACGACGAAGAGAAGAGCCAATAAAATGTGAGCATGACTTCTGTACTGTTGAATTGACAAGATTCCGAATTATCCCCAGTTTTACATGTTTAGAATGGCAGCTATTGAAAGGAAGAAGAGGTTTTGCTGCGAACTTTCCGTACTCCCAACAAAGGCCTGAACTAGTCCGAAGTTGAAGATCAAGATATTGTAAACGGTCGTCATTCGGTCTCTCTAGCGAGAACTTTAATTCGGGCGCTGCTTCGAACACTACTTTCTCCAAAGAATCCGCTAAGGAGCCGTCTGTGGAACAAACCAAAATATCGTCTACGTACCTCCTCACCAGAATTTCCTTAGGGGACCTATGCCTAAAAGACTCTAGAAGACGCAGATCTAAGTCTCTTAGATAAATATCAGAAAGAGCTGGGGCTACCGCCGATCCAATACACACACCCTGTTGCTGGATGTATCTTTGACCGTTATGTTGCACCACCGTAGAAGCTAGGTACACCTCTAAAATCCTAAGAACATCCTGAACGGATATCCCTGACTGCGACTGGAAACTGACCAAATGTTCTTCCAAAAAGCTGCTTACCCTAGCCAATAAAGTCTTAGGTTCTAAAGAATAGTACAGATCTTTTATATCAAGTGAAAAGATCGTGCACCTCTTTCCGTGGAAAGGTTGCAAGTCAGCCACTAAATCATCAGAACAACGCAGCGACAACGGGGATCTTGTATCCAAGATCGTGAGAGTCTTCTGAAGAAATGAGGACACTATTTTCTGCCATGTGCCATTCTCGTTTATGACTACTCTGAGAGGAAGATCCACCTTATGGTCTTTAAGGAAAAATTTAATGCCAAACGTGTCTTTAGAGACATTATTAATTCTGGTGGTCAAAGCGGCTAGATCGGCGTCCTTACAAACCCTCACTATTTCCCTTTTGGACTTCTTCAAACAACCGTCAAAAGGTCTAAACAACCTCGCCATGGCTTCGTCTGATTTCCTTTGGAACTCCAACATTGGTAACACTGAAAACAGACCCGACTTATCGGTTTCTAAGAGTACCACTCCTTTCCCATCTAACTCCTTCTTGACTGATGCGATCTTACTGAAGTCTCTACGGTCGCTTTTGTACGAATCGTCAACCAGATCCGACATCTTTTTTAAAGAAGATGCCATCAATGCAGTTTTTTCCGCCGGGTCAGAGACGGCGCCTGACACAGTGTGAATCGCAGATACAATATCCATTCTGGACGGCTTTATATTTACACAAAATTTAGGGCCGTTAGCAAGAATGCGTTCCGTCGGTTTAGATAGTTGAACAACACATGGGTTTACGACCTTCTTTAGCACAGACAATGCGGAAGACAGAACCGGATTAGACTTCCTCCGGGAATATATCCTAAGTCTTAACGTTCTAACATGCTAACGTCGTGGACTACGACGTAGCATTTAGAACGTTAAGACTTAGGATATATTCCGGAGAAGTCTAATCCGGTTCTGTCTTCCGCATTGTCTGTGCTAAAGAAGGTCGTAAACCCATGTGTTGTTCAACTATCTAAACCGACGGAACGCATTCTTGCTAACGGCCCTAAATTTTGTGTAAATATAAAGCCGTCCAGAATGGATATTGTATCTGCGATTCACACTGTGTCAGGCGCCGTCTCTGACCCGGCGGAAAAACTGCATTGATGGCATCTTCTTTAAAAAAGATGTCGGATCTGGTTGACGATTCGTACAAAAGCGACCGTAGAGACTTCAGTAAGATCGCATCAGTCAAGAAGGAGTTAGATGGGAAAGGAGTGGTACTCTTAGAAACCGATAAGTCGGGTCTGTTTTCAGTGTTACCAATGTTGGAGTTCCAAAGGAAATCAGACGAAGCCATGGCGGGGTTGTTTAGACCTTTTGACGGTTGTTTGAAGAAGTCCAAAAGGGAAATAGTGAGGGTTTGTAAGGACGCCGATCTAGCCGCTTTGACCACCAGAATTAATAATGTCTCTAAAGACACGTTTGGCATTAAATTTTTCCTTAAAGACCATAAGGTGGATCTTCCTCTCAGAGTAGTCATAAACGAGAATGGCACATGGCAGAAAATAGTGTCCTCATTTCTTCAGAAGACTCTCACGATCTTGGATACAAGATCCCCGTTGTCGCTGCGTTGTTCTGATGATTTAGTGGCTGACTTGCAACCTTTCCACGGAAAGAGGTGCACGATCTTTTCACTTGATATAAAAGATCTGTACTATTCTTTAGAACCTAAGACTTTATTGGCTAGGGTAAGCAGCTTTTTGGAAGAACATTTGGTCAGTTTCCAGTCGCAGTCAGGGATATCCGTTCAGGATGTTCTTAGGATTTTAGAGGTGTACCTAGCTTCTACGGTGGTGCAACATAACGGTCAAAGATACATCCAGCAACAGGGTGTGTGTATTGGATCGGCGGTAGCCCCAGCTCTTTCTGATATTTATCTAAGAGACTTAGATCTGCGTCTTCTAGAGTCTTTTAGGCATAGGTCCCCTCAGGAAATTCTGGTGAGGAGGTACGTAGACGATATTTTGGTTTGTTCCACAGACGGCTCCTTAGCGGATTCTTTGGAGAAAGTAGTGTTCGAAGCAGCGCCCGAATTAAAGTTCTCGCTAGAGAGACCGAATGACGACCGTTTACAATATCTTGATCTTCAACTTCGGACTAGTTCAGGCCTTTGTTGGGAGTACGGAAAGTTCGCAGCAAAACCTCTTCTTCCTTTCAATAGCTGCCATTCTAAACATGTAAAACTGGGGATAATTCGGAATCTTGTCAATTCAACAGTACAGAAGTCATGCTCACATTTTATTGGCTCTTCTCTTCGTCGTCTCACAGAACGTTTCGCGGTGGCTGGATATCCTCAGGAACATTTTTTAAGGCAGTTGGTCTGTATGATATCTCCAAAGAAGTCAATTCAGAAAAATCCTAGACCTTCAAAGCGAGTAGTCCTTCCATATTTTCATAAAATTTCTCATAACATCAAAGCGTTAGCCAGCAGGTTTAATGTTGGCACTGCCTTTTCTACAGATTATAGATTGAGCCGTTTGACCCCTTTTGCCTCGACTGTTTCAGGTTGCGCGATAAAACACAGAGAAAGGGATGTGGAATGTTCGTCGGGTGTCATTTACAAGATACCTTTTGATTGTGGCCTTTGTTATATTGGACAAACTAAACGGTGTATAAATGAGCGGTTGACGGAGCACAAACGTTGTATAAAGAAAAAAGACCCGTACTCCGAAGTGTCAAAACATGTGATCGAATGTAGGAACTGTGTACCATTGTGGCATTTAACTTCAGTAGAGTTGCGGGAAAAAGATGACCACAAGCGGTTGATAAAAGAGTCGTTAACAATATTAGGTCACGGGAACGCAGTTAATAAGCCGTCGTTTGGGTTAGACAACGAACTTCGCCGTTTTCTTAGGCTGTGAAAAGTTCTGACCTTCAAGGTTTATGTCTGTAGGTTTTCGGGTAGAGGGAACAATGGGTCGTTCTTTTCTTTCTTTTTGTATGTGTGTTACTGGGCTTAGGGTTATCAGTGTGTTTGGCGGTCGGGAAGCGGGGGGTCAGAGATAAGAGAAGTGCATGACGCAGAGTCCGTTGTCATTGTTGTTTTGTCAGAGGTTACGTTGGTGGAAAGTGGCATTCTTTGGGGTTCTCACCCTCTCCCCTTTTTTTTCTTTTGTATCGAAGTGCCTATATAACCAGGTTTCGCAAAATAAAAATTTCAGCTGTGTTAGAGACTTTTTTGTGTTGTGTCGTTTACCCGCAGTCTCGGGTTTTTTTCAACCATGAATAAATATATTTGTTTTCCATTTTAATGAACATTCATTTTGGCATTTTTCATTGGCCTAATGTGGATATGTGGTGTTTAGGCCTGCTTCAGACGTAGCAACCTTCCCTGCAATTTCCGTGTTGCAGACGAGTTGTTCTCTAGATCGGCACACTACAACACGAATTGCAGCGATCAGGTCCAGCTCGCAACTCGGGTGCGTTTTGTTTCTAGATAGATCAGTGCCCGAGTTTCGGGAGATCCGTTTGAATCGGGTGGTTGCTCGCGTCACCCAAGGCGACATTTGACTCTATTTACCTTTTTTGGTGATTATTTACTCAGTAATAGTTTCAGAGGGATCAGTTAGCACTCCCAGTGGTATTTAAATACTTTGAAAGAACTTATCCTGCGTAAGGTTGCACCTACTAAATAAGGAAGAAGAATTTTAGTTTCGATAATGGCAATGACAAAATCTAGCAAGTTTAACTAGAGGACCATTACATGTTCCTCGTAAAGCCCGGTTCAAACCAAAAAGTTTTTTTTCTTTTTTTATTGGAATTAGGACGAATCCTGCGAGACACCATGACGTCACTTTGGCGTTCCTAACAGGAGGAATGCTGGGCAAACTCCGCCATGACGTCATAATGTCTCACTGGAATCGTCCTAGTTCCGGTAGAAGAAAAAGGAAAAAATAATTTTTGCTCGACCGGCATAACAGAAGGTGAGCGTCCCAAAATGTCGCTTTGCTCCTTCCTTTCCTCTCCTTTTTGCACACTTTTCTCTCCCACGCTACGCTTGTTTGTGCTCATTTTGCATGCCGGTGATAGCAGTCCCCACACCCTGCACGAGTTTCAGAGGTTGCGGCTTTTGAATGAAGGTATGCTTTAATAGGTTCAGGGGAATCAGTTAGTACTCCAAATGCTATTTAATTGTTACGAAGGACGTCCTCATCGCATAATTTTGCACATAAATGAAGCGAAACAATTTCGGTTTTGATGATGGTGATGACCAAACGTCGCAACTCGAGTTTCAGCGGTTGCGGCTTGTGTATGCGGAAGGCCCGTGTTGCAGCTGTTGCAACGTCAAGATGTGGGGAAAAGTTGCTCCACCTGTAGCAGGCGTTAGAGAGTTTAGGGCATCCTCGCTAGCGAGTAGTTGATAGCAGACCAGATGATGATGTTTTGACGTTCGTAGCACACTTCCGAGTGTGAATCATCGCAATTGTGCACGTCAGGAGAGGCATGTACAATTACTGATAGAAAAAATTGTGTCAAGTGGACAATAAAGATATTCTCAAGGGAATCTGTGCTAAATAGATTAATATATTATATAAAGTTCCTGACAGCTTAAAAAATGTTGGGTGTGGCTTATTATGTACCTGCTTGGTCCTTTGGCATTCTTAATGGCTAATGCCGCTATGCCACTGGCTGCAGAGCTGGAATAGACCATTTGCGAATTTCCCAAGCTCCCGCAGGCATACAGCAAGTGTAGTTACACGCGTTGCACGTGCTCACCTCGCATGTAGGAAAGATTCCAAGTAAATAACAAGAACAAAAAGGCGACGACGAACGCGCGTGCAACATTCTATTTCATCCAGATTTTTGCTTTAAAGAAATAACTCCTGCAGACACCAGCATGTGCTGCATGTGTACCTACAATCCCTGCATGCAGCTTGATGCTTGGGTAATTTAGCGCACCATCTATCAGAGACCTGGGATCTGGCACCGTCAGCATTTCTCAAACAGTCAGTTAATAGATTTTTGAACTTTGAAAATTTGCCTGCAGTCAAGGCCGAGTTGTCCGGGTTTCCTTTCTCTGCACTTGTGGTATCAAGTTCAAGTCCTTTTTTTATTCCCTCATTTTTACTGTTTTGTAGAATTTTATTGCAAACAAGTAATTTCACTACTTGCGTATTTCATGAATGTGTTATTAATGTTTCGTGTATCCTTTTGCTGGCTTTCATAGTCAGCTATTCCCAATCATCTAAAATTTACACTGCGATGGTATTAGGCATTTGAACGGTTTTAGCGCACACATATGAAGAAGAGAGAAGAGACAGAAAAGAGCGCTCTTTGCTGTCTCTTCTCTCTTCCTCATATGTGTGCGCTAAATCCGTTCAAATGTCTAACTACCAACTAGCCCAGTTATCAACCCTTTTACAATGGTATTAGTGCAATGATCCATTGCTACGAAACATTTTAGGAAACGTTAGTACCAAGTTTTAGAACCTAGTGCTACAAGAGAAAAAGAGGGGTTCACACCACTCGGCCACAACTGCAAGCGGATTTTTGCATGTTAAGACTGGTACATGAATCTTGCACATGTGCAATTCAGCTGCCCTAGAATATCTTTAATTTCCACTTGGCATGATTTTCCCTACGCTCATGACGTGCAGAATCCCGATATATTTCAATTTCCAGCACGATAGACCGCCTCTGCACTCAGAAGCATGCTACAAAGGTCAAAGCACACCTACAGTTAGCTTGTTTGTTATTAATGACCCGCTAGTGAGGTTGCCAGGAGTTCTCTAAACAGTGGTACATATTCACATTAGGCCTACAAAACTACCTATTCAATCCTCCTGAATATCGAAAACAAATGCAAGTCACGAAGTTATATGGATCTGCAGTGTATACGTTAACCTCGTCAGCACGACATGCAAGCCAAGAATGCAAGTTGAAAACAAACAACGCACGACGTACGTTGTTTGTTTCGTTGCACCTTCGATTCTAACGATTTTGTGCGAGTGTGGCGCACTGGGGCCACTCAGGTACACATGGAACAAACTTGTGCGAGAGTTGCTTCCTGTCTCATCTACTCTCACTCAGCGACATTACTAGCCGCGTTTCAGTGAAAAGTGGATAATCAAACTTCGACCGTATTTCGATCAAGGAAAGTTTCAAACGCCACACCAGCCGGGGGTAATGCAGTTGCATATCTAACGCTCACTGTTATTCAGCTTTCCCGCAGTGCAAGCATTCAAAGGCAGAGCCTACCTCCAGGCCCATTAACACTGAATCATTTTTTGGCTGTGGTAATTAGCAAAAAATAGCTTTGTTGCTTCAGTTTTGTACTCAAAACTTACAAAAATGAACAGCAGCTATTTTGCAAGTTTATGATATATGCTGCATGATTATTACGTGCTGTAAGCTTTGTAATAATCAGGTTCAACCACCAAATATATATTTTCTTACCTGCATGGAATTGTGCTTGACTTTTCAACGTGTCCAGCAGTTGAGCCATATCAGCTGCATGATAAAAGAAATGGAAGACACAATAAGGCAAAGTCATAAAAGAACTCTGAGGCTAGCAAAAAGAAATCTTTACAAACAGCACTGTAAAAGATGCTATTTTTTTCCTCAGATCTTTGTGATTAACTTTCTTTTGCAATCTGACATGGTTCCCACATATTAAGAAATGCCATGGGTATAGAAGTGCCTCAAACTTCGTACTTCCTGAAGGCTGGTTCACACACTTGAGTCGAGTTTGACCGAGTGCGGCAGCGACTGCTTTTACTTACGACAACATGGCAGAATATGTGGGATTATGCCAATGGCATCAACAACGCACTGACTGTTTCAAAATGAAGGGGAGGCATTCCCGATCCTCGCTCAATGCACCCCCTGCATTTTGGTACTGTATTGCCAACGCTGCCCTTTGCGTAATACCGCAGATGCCACCATCTTGTCATACGAGGTTGTAAGCGGTTGCATTTGCACTCAATCAAATGCAGTGCAAGTGTGTGAACCAGCTTTGATTCATTCCTGTCAATACCTTTAGTTCCTTCTTATTTACAAAGTGGTTTCTACTAAAAATTAGGAAATCGCACACTGTACTAGGCGACAGGTTAGGAATGCAGCAGCAAATGCCACGCAAATGTACCTCGAAGGGGTTCAATCACCCCAAACCAGTTTCTTCCGCCGGTTAAAATGGCTTCAGAAATAAATTTTTTTTCAGAATGGCAGGATATGTTGTTGTCAACACCAGCCGCGGATGCCCAGACTTCTTGCAGCAATTTTTCTGGCCTTTACTAAGCCGGGCTACATCAGAGAGTCATATCACTATATGGTTTTGTCCGTAGTAGTTTCTGTACGACGTGAAAACACAACGGTAGAATTTCCCTTAAAGCTATCAATTTGCGTTCCTGTCCCACGGTTAGGCTCAGAAAGGGGACCTATGTCGGTATCGTCGGGACTCTTTTCACCCAATGCTATCCGGCCGGCTCAAGAATGTAGATTTATCATCCATTTTTAGTGATGGTTTGTGCGAGACGATGGGAAGAGGTTACTGTCATCACGACAACGACGACGAAGCACTGGATTTATAAGCCGTGAGGTCGCCGCAGGCACACAGAGGGCATTTTACCCCTCCACGGCCGTTCTTCGACAAATGGAATGAGGATGGACCTCCTTTCTTTACAGTGCGCAAGACCAACAGCCAAATTTCGCCCCTTCTGAGGGGCAAAGGCCTTTAGGGCGTTAAACCAGAATTCCATACGCGAGCCGGAAATGATCCCCTCTCACTTTTGACTACACTTTTGACTACTTGTCATGTGACCATACCAAACCAACAGACATTTACGCTAAACTGAGCTAACGTTTTGATTCGCGGTCGCCATACAAAAGACGTCTTAAACTATTTTTCAATACTGCTGGCGTCAGAGATCACTTTATTTTTTGCTTTAGCTTTACTAAGAAAGGAATCAACTAGTATTTTCCCCGAAGATCAGTGGTCAGCTCCATTAAAGGGCCCATGAAAAGCTATTTGAGCTTCTGCCTTTTACGCGATAGTGTAAGGCTCCCATTCAGCGGGAAAGCCGGCGTAGTCGTGTCAACAAAATCCCATTACGCCTTGTGCGCGTGTCGAGACAATCTCATGCGGGGTGGTCACCCATGACCATTTGTGAGGGGGCCCCTGCATGGTCCCTTTAAAAAGCAGTAAAACCGTGCCATGTTTGGCGGCTTACAGTGGCGCCACCGCAAAGCTGTCTGCAGCTTTGTGATGTCAAATCCTTTTTTTTGCATTGAAACAAATGAGGAAAGCTTTTCTTGTCAGTACTGTTATTAGAGATCAATAAAGGATGGCCTGTGCTCGATACTTCGTTCAAATCCAAGCGTAAAAGCTAAAGTCGCAGGACAAGTAGTCAAGAAAGTGTACAACATGGTGGCAGTCAGGGGAAGGGGAGGAGGGGATCATTTTATCGCTCTAACCCCTCTACCTTGTTGAAAACAGCGCAGAAAAAAAGGTGATTCGGAATATTCAATTACATTTTCAATGAGAAAATAGTCCGAAAAATTAGTTACCGCTAAGAAATATCTCGGGAAAGTTCGTAGCGCCCTTTAAAAACTGATACCAATATTTTTTACACGGTTAACTGCCAACCTAGAAAATTATGTATATGATTGCAATACGGCAATGCGGAACTGTAAACAGCCTGTTTGGAAGTAAAATATTGGTCTGCAAATGTCCCTGCAATTTACATATGACACGTGAAACGTTTATGGTTTCGCGCCTCGCTGCTGCTTTGGTTAGGCATAGGGTTTCTTCTTTTTTGCGTGCCATCTTTCATAGTGCTCTTCATCGCTTAGCTCATTGCGTGTGATCTGTACACGTCATACTCCGTCTAATGCAGGGGAGCACGAGTGCGAACACTCGTGCTCCCCACCTCGCCGCGCCTTCCGCCAATCGTGCCGTGTCACGCGTCACACCTTCGACGAACTCAGCGGCTGCGGTTCGTGGCTTCAGAGACACTTAAGAGCCACTCATTCTCTTTTGGCAAAATGCTAGGTCAGTATCTTAGACAAGTGTGGCACAGCTAACAAGCAGATGAAACTTTTGGCAGCCTTATACCAGAACAAGGTCCTCCTCTCAGTACAGGGTTTTCCCCAGAAATTGAAATTAGGGGGTGTCTAAATTTTTAGGGGGGTTGGGGGGGGGGGGCACATCAAGTATAGAGAAGTCGTTGTGAATTAAGCGGGTGCCTTCAGAAAACCAAAGGGGGTGTACACCGCCCCCTAGGGGTGTGTAGGAAAATCACCGTCTCAGTAGACCATCTGATCCACTGGTTTCCGCACAGGCAGCAGGTCTCCTGATCTTCAGACACCTTGGGGTTGGATCTGGCCCGCCGGAGTCCAGGTTCGATGTGTTTGCAGCTGCATCTATGTTATCTATAGCAGGCTGTAGGGTGGCTGCATAAAAAGAATAATTCCAAATATCAGCTGAAATCAAAAAAGAAATGCATGCTTACCGTAGCAGTGATTGATCTTGATTGGGTGGTTAGACCAAGCCCTCGTGATTTGTTCCCTCTGTCGGATTGCAGCTAGCACTTGGTACTGCTGCTTGTGCGGTGGCCAGTATGAAATTATTTCATTCCCTTTCCTGACCAACCACCATTCTGGGACCAATTTATGTACTTCCATCATCCAGGATGTGGAAACGGTGGTAGCTGTAAAAAGTACATTTGAGGTATTGTAATGCACTTTGTTAGACGTACAATCTACCTTAGCCAAACTATAAAAGTTTAATTTCTGAGCCAGGTATCTTCATTTTGCATGCTCTTGTATTAACCACACACAATTTCCATCATGTTCTAACAGAATAAAAGAACCTTTTTCTGTCAGCCTGAGGCACAGGTCACCACTCCCCAATGCCCAAAAGAAAGAGCAGCGCTAGCGCTGCTCATGGCTGAAACCTCACAGAGAACTCTTGATTCTACCGGCTGTTTCACTACACATCGGCAAAAAGTTCAGTAAAAAATATGTACCCCACAGAAATAAGATTGGTACCGTATTAGCCAGTGTCTAGGTGCCTCTGAGCAACTGACAGCTAAGGACATTTGCTGCTCAACTGTGAGAGTTAGGCGGCGCACTTACCGTTTCAGAATACAATGGAATACACCCAGGGAGAATCCTATATTGTGGGAGGGGGCATGGTCAGCAGTTCGAGCTGCCTTTATAGGTCGCGGAAGCCCGCCATGTGCCGTTAGGAATAATGTCCGCAAACCCAAAGAAATACCATCGCCGCCACTGCGCATGCGCACACCCAAAACGAGCATTAGGCTTGGGCTTCGGGAACGGGCCCCAAAGTAGGTTTCCTCGGAATTCAAAACAGCGCGATAAGACGAGGACCAGACGAAGAAGCAGCACGGACGCAGCGCTGCGTCCGTGTTACTTCTTCGTCTGGCCCTCGTCTTTTCGCGCTGCTTTTAATTCCGAAGTATGTACCAACTCGCCCAAGCCTCAACTTTAGTAGGTTTCCTCGTAAACGCGCTACCAAAGAAATACCACTGCCAATGGCGGCGCCTACGACATCGCCGTTGATCGAGTCTTCGACGCCGCCGCCCGCTCGAGAACTGCGTCAGTCGCACTCGGTGACCGCGACCCCGGTCGGTATAGTGGAAGCGTATTGAAAACGCCACGGATCGCTAGATTCACAGCTCAAAGCTGTCAAAGCGCGAGTACTTACGTTCGTGTCGGAATGTAAACATGTGCCAAGGTATTGGATCGTCTTGGCTTCATAAGTACAACAGAGTAGCTTTGTAGTGGCAGAAACATGTGGCATTGAGTATAAAACAACTGTAAAAATGTTATTCCAAGGAGAAAAAAATGTTTATTTTGAAGATATAGCAATCTAAGTTCAAAATAAAAGCTGTCGTCCCTAGTGAAAAATACACCAGGGCGAAAGCTGGTGTTACTTGATGTGACACCAGACTTTTTCACGGATGTGATTTGGGACGTTTTCTGATGTTCTGGTGTGACACCAAAAATCTGGTGTGCTGGTGTCACACTGGAAATATGGTGATTCACCAGCAGTCTGGTGTGCTGGAGTGACACCAGCAATCTGGTGTGACATCAGGCCGTGGTGCTTTGGTGTGACAGGGATCTGTCTGACATCAGGCTTTGTTTTGCTGATACCAGAGCACCTGTTTGCTAACTGTTGCTTTTCTCAGAAAAAAGGTACAAAGATAAGATTAACAACAACGTTGCTGTCATAAGTACTTTATTTAAGAAAGCATAATTTTGGGGGTGAAAAAATGTCCTCTAAATATATCAAAAATGAATGAAGGGGATGGCCAGTGATGTGGTGAAGGCTAAGGCTCTTCCTCAATCCAACCAAAAAGGAAAAGATCAAAAGTGTCTTTTCAGCTCTTACAGGCTTTGGTGAAACAAGCAGCGACGATAAATAAATGTTTCTCTATACTCACGTTTCTTCTGCACCCCCACTTCTTTCTCGACGACGGAGCTCGCTGACCTTTTCGGAGAGGAAGCGGCGGATGTTCTTCGCCCTTCCTGCAATGACCCCCTCGTGGGTTGTCGTCTGCCAGGCGTAGTGTACAAGGAAACCTGCAACATAAGAAGTATAGGTTTAAACAACAGTGTGCTGAGCATCAATACAACAGATGATGCCAATATTGTTTCACCACATGAACCACGAGAATGTGGATTAAGTTTTCAAGCAAAGTGAAATGAAAACAGTTGCTTATCAACAATAGAAAAAGCAACAGTGAAACATTCATGCTCAGAGATAGCTATAAATATAATCAGTAGTTCATGCAGATCTGCACGTCAAGCACAGTACTGAAGGCTATACCCCCCTTTCAAGAGCACATCTGCCCTTTCAAATATCAAGCGAACCTATGAACTGTAGCAGGTCAAGAATGGCAGAAGTCTCTTTCCAGATTAGTGGAGCCGACACTGATGAAAACTAACCCACAAATCATGGCCAGGAAGGAAGGTTTCCTCCTCTCCACCCTCCTGCTATTCTTAACCTGCAACAGACTACAGCAAACAAATTTAGAAATATTAGAATGCTGTTAAAAACGAGTATCACAGATTGCTTATCAGGCTGTTTCCCAAGGTCTCAAATTCCCCTACTTTTTCAGATTTTCCTACACTCTTTCGATTGAACTCGCTGGCCGTTACAGAAGGGTGACAACAATCTGGCAAATGTGCTGAGGTGTTAAATTGCTTTCCATGTTGCTCAAGGACAACTTCCTTGAGCATGTCATATATTGAGCACCATTCAAGCTGTCCGGCACAGGTATATACGAGCTTGTGCTTTAGGGCGGTCTGGGTAGGCTCAGTTCCCAATAAAAGGCTTCTTCGACAGCGATATCACAATAATATTGATGGTAATAAGAATAACAACAATATTAATAATAATTTATATTTTAAAATAAATGAAGGAGCATAAGGAAAAAAGCCTCCAATGGAGACTTGACTGGCATATTTTCAGAAAAGGTAGATCTAAAGCAAATATCTGTGTGAAGCCCAGCCCAGGTAACAATTTATGTTGTGGAGACAGTCGGCGCAACAAAGTTTCGCAACATGGAAACAGTTTTATTGCAATCGCGCAACAATGTTGTAGCAACAGTCATAACACTGCAGAAGTGTCCGCTGCTAAATCACTGCGGCAACTGTGTCGGTCAACCGTTGACTGTCTCATGCTCGCAACAGTTACCGAAGCATTGGTTTTACCCAGCAAAATGTGTGCTGTCCTGATGTTGCTAAACATTCCGGAAAAGACCAGCGCATCTGTAGGCGAAACATTATCACGCAACACAAGCTCTGCTAACACGTCACATTTGCATTTGCGAGAGTGCAGAACTGCTGTTTCGCTACTATTCGACTGATGTTGCGGTAGCATCGGGCCCTTTGATCCCGAAATGTTGAGGCAACGTAACTTTTTTTGCTTTCGGAAAACAAAGCTTACAAACAGTCATCGCAACGTCCGTTTTTACAGTCAGCAAACTGTTCCCGCGGCAGATTCAGAAACAGATTGCGTTTATACTGCCAGAATACAGTCGCCAAACATTGCTTTCCAAAAGTGTTCCGACCGTACGACACAACAGTTTTGCGCTAGATTGGGATAGAGGTTTCGAGGAATTGTTGCGGCAACACTGGGCACCGTTGTTGGTTGACTGTTGCTCAAACCTATTCGGCAGACGTTGCGCTCCACAACGAGACTGCAGCTGTACATCAGTTTTTGCCAACTGTTGCCGCATGCATCTGCTCAACATTTGCGCTGCATGACGAGTCAGCGCTCCTCGCGACAGTATTTCCCCATGATCGGGGCAACGACGTCTTCCTTTTGTTGCTACAGTCTCATGATACAGCTGCATTGCATAGTTCTGGGAGAGGTTCTCACTTCTCTTGCATTCAATGCGAAACAGTTGGGCAGCCATTGGGCAACTATTCCGGGCACTTCATCGCAGAAGAGTAGTATAGCCGCCGTTACTATACTCAGTACACTCCCATATAACATACCACAGAGAAGTGGCACCGATCCGCACAACGGAAACCAACTATCGGCGACCGCAGCGCTGCCACTTCACCCGCCTTGGCCACTATGGAAAGTGCACACCTACTAAACCGGTTAGTTGGCTTTCATCGGCAAACTCAGCGCCAGGGCATATACAGTGGATATGCCAACCAACACCCGTCTCCCAAGCGGGCGATCTGTGGATTACTATAAAATTCAGCACGCGCCCAGGTCGGGACGCGCTACCTGAAATGCACGGTGAGTCGTGGTTGTATAAAAACAATATTAATTGTGCCGCGAAAGCTTGTAAACTACATTTTTAAAAACCATCATGTGCCTGCTGTTTTGCACCTATCTCTAATAAAAAATCTTACAAACATGTTTTTTTTTGTTTGTTTTTATGCAAAGAACAAGCTCATGGTAACCAAAGTCCAGATGCAGGCCGGAGAAGTTACTCTTTCTGTGGATGCTAGTAGAGGGCGCCACCGCCTCCATAAGGCAACGGAGCACCGAAACCGTTCGATCCGACGTGCGGACTGCCGGAATGACCTTCGGGGCCGAGGGTTCTCGTAGCTACGGAGAGCGTTGAAAACCCTCGCCTCCGACCGTCGTATTGCCTGATCGGACGTCGGATCGGACGGTTTCGTCGTAGATGTGTTTCGCGCTTTATGCGAAGCTCTGTGCGACGAACGCCGTTTTAATGGCATTTGTCAGCCGCTTTGTGTATACCGAAAGCTACGATTAATCCCCTTTAATTGCATGGGCCCTTTAAACCTGGAAATCAGTAAGAATAAAAGCACATAAAAAAAAAGCCTAACGGAAAGCCCGAGTTTTTTTTTTTTTTTTTTAAGAGGGCAATGTAAATTACCTTGATCCGCAAGTTCGGAACTAAGAGTCTAATTTTAACATTCCCGATATTGTTCCGCGAAGCGGTCATAACACATGAACATGTCGGGACCACACCGAATCGTGTAAACAACTCCGGAACGCAGCCTAGTGACGGAACCTTACATTTTTTGTTACATCCCTGTTTATGTTTGAAGTAAAACGGTGTTATCTATCTCATCCGGAAGTCCGTTTTAAAAGCAGCCCTCCAAAAAAAAAATTCGCAGCAAAAGCTTTTTTTTTTTTTTTTTTTACACGAGAAATTAGATAAGCACGGAAGCACACTGCTTAACTTTGAAACACTTTGGGGTCTTCTGTAATTGAACTTCAAACTGTAGCCAGCTGACATTACAATCGTTCGTTTGATTGCTATGTAAACATCAGACACAATGAATACATGTATGTTTTAGTGCATTGCCTACGAATGACAGACAGCTACTTTGACGAGCTCTGAGTGGGCGCTAAGCATAAATAAAATTTTCCTTGCATGCTTTCCATAAGACGAGCGCAATCCTTTATCGCTGTCCATAATCTGTATCCCTTTCGAAGTGGAAGTTATTTCATCATTGCCCAACATCGCACAGAATTCCCGTTTTGCTACATTTTTTTTTCACATTTTGACACAGCAGTTAGTGCTTTTTCGTTAAATATAGTTTTTGCATCCTTCAGGACCGCTAACAATAACCAGATTAGTCGGTCTGGAATTGTCCTTCCGTTGCCCTTCCTATGATACGACACCGACATGATATTTCCCTTCGGAAAGATGAATTCGTCAGAGTCAGGTCACTCAATCCGTCTAAAGAATCATTTGCGTGGCGAAAGTGCCTTACCAAACTTATTGAACCGTGTTATTTATGTGTACGTCCCGCTTTACGGGAGACATACTCGTTGGTATCGTTTATTTTAAGTCCATTTATTTTTCTTCATCGCCCTGTATACGGTTTGATGTTAAAAGAAAAAAAACATAATCGGTTAGGGCTTCTTTTCTTCGCGCTGACTGATCAGTGATCGTCCTTTTTATATTCCGCATATTCCTTATTGTTATTGTAAAGATATCTGTGTGATATTTAATTGTGAGCGAGCTTCATTTGTAGAAAAAGAAATAGTATCAATGGTCGACGTTAATGTAGTGTTCGCTGATTCAAATATTTCAGGCGTTTTTTTTTTTTAACCTTCCGCTCGCTTTTTACAGAGAGCTACGATCATTCGGCGCAAGGACGTCGTGGTTACACTACTTGTTTTTCTTTACGTATGCATTTTCAAAAAGGCGTCATGACAAAACTTGATTTGTGGTATAATCCGCTCGTAGATTTGGTGCGGTTTTATAGCTCTTTAAGCTCCATTCAAACTGGCGAGTAGCAGCTCTAGACAATACCTTTACGGTCGCGAAGCGATAATCACATCATCAAATGCGTGCGATATTGCACTGATTCTTCGCCGTGATGTGTCTAAAATTAAATATACTGTAGCGCACAGACATGGAAGGAACCTGTTACAAGTAACGGGGTTACTTGTATCCCGTTGCATTTTTTTTGTAATTTAGGAGTTAATCCATTACTTTTTCGAAAATGCGCTTTGACATCACTTCCGGCGCCGGGACGAAACGCAGCGTTTTTTGGCGCTTTCCGACGTATGTGGAGGAGCCAGAGGCCAGATTCACGAAACGATCTCACCCAGAAATGTGTGTAAGACAAAACTTAAGAACAAACTCGTATTCACGAAACGAAATTTTCGTAAGTTTTGCGCAGGTTACGACGAAGTCTTACGACAGCTCTGAAGCTGTCTTACGCACTTCTTACGATCAAATCAGCATGGCCGACAGCGTCGCTCAGGTACTTGTTCGCGACGACCAACGAACGTTTATTTTTCTACGTGCGCCTCTCACGCGTCCCGACTTCAAGCAGTAAGAAAAAAAGTAAAAAGTGCTCGAAACAGACCACGACGAACAAGAACGCTGGATCCACAAACAACCGGGAAAAGCTCCAGCGGCCACGATTCCACCGACCGGCCAAGCGAGTTCGGCAGATAGGCCTAGGACTCGGCGCAGTGGTGCTCTGACGGTCCTTGGCCAAGACCGTCTGCCCACGACCGGCTGGCGTGCTGAATGGAATATGCCCGCGCGACCTTTGCGAACCCTTCCCGTGTTATACGTAGTTTAATCGCTGACCTCAATTTTAGGTTAAGAGGTCAATCTCTTCCTCTTGTCATCTCCTTGTTTTCCGAGGCAGCGTGACGAACGCTGTCGTCGAAAAGGGCTCTCATCGATTCTATCTCTTTGTTTTGTGTGATATAGAGCTCAAATAAATGCCGTATGGATTACCTTCGCAAGACGGTATGTACACTTTGTTATTAGTATTCCATTTTTATTCTGACATGACTGCACCCCACTGTCGATCGCTATAACAGTTCATGGGTCGCAATGCCGGTCCAACCTTTCTTTGCCCGGTGTCACGTTAGCATCGAGCTGCAATCGTAAAGGATCGGTCCCGAAGCGCTTATCAATTCGCGATCCAACAGCGCGAATGCAGCACTTCGATCAAACGCGCGCGTCCGCTCC
>JAZHYW010006631.1:0-21939 GCA_037355805.1 Ixodes ricinus | reverse complement strand
CGACTCGTTACAACCTCACTCTTGGTGTACCATAGTCGGCGCCCGCTATATGCGCTAAATTGTCAAGGCTAGCTAGCATATAGCTTCCACCGTGCAACAGGCCAGAGGCATCCGAACTATTCGAGAGAGTGGGAAGGAAGGGGGGGGGGGCAGGCAATAAAAATAAGATATTTTAATATTTGTTATTGCTTCACATTTTGTTTTATTCAACTTATTTATTCAAACTTGGCAAAGATGACAGTGTCGAAATTCCGCCGTCGTCAGTACCTGTTTTGATAGCATAATTAGAGTCTGGGCCCTCCTATATTCAACATTTATTACTCACGAACTATGCGTTGACTAGAAGAATTCCTACAACAAATTGTGAAGCAATAAATAATAAAAAGGATTTTTTAAAGCGGTCTGAGCTGTAGAAAAAACGTAATCTTTCATCATTTTTAGTCATAATATGATAGGCAGAAAACAAAAGCATGTAACTAATATCATTGGGATGCAATGACATGCGCCTTGCTAAAAAATGTCTAAATCTTTTTTTTTCCTTAAACTTTTAGGTTATAAATATTATACAGAACTTTTTAATTTGTATTAGTAGATTGTTGCAATTGCGACCCAGTGCGATTCAGTTGAGTCATGGACGACAATTATCAAAATCCTACCGTACATCCCCGCGCTTTCGAAATATTATTTTTTTAAACTAAACATATATGAACTTTTAAAGGAAGCGCTGACTATCGCACGTATACACCACACAATATCAGAATATAAAACATGTGCTTGGATCCAAATAAAACGGGCCATTTTTTTACAAAAAAAAAAGTTCCCAATCAATTGAATATTACGGCTTGGCTGTGGATTTTTAACCGTTCAGGTTTCGGTTACGGTTAAATCAAGATAGAAATATCGGTTCTTTTCTGGTTTCGGAAAAATTCGCTACATAACATTGTTTGTTTGGGTTACGGTTACGGTCAGAGTTCCTGGTCAAAAGTAAATAATTACAATTAAAAATATCTCTGAAAATAATTCAATTAATGAGGTTTAATTACACCTCTGGTATGACTCTCACGAAGTTTTATAAAACCTCACCACATGGCGACTCCTATTTTTTCCGTGTGAATAAATAGGGAACAACGACGCTTTTGCATGCAGCAAGGCTAGGACCAAAAAATACTGTACATCCGAATTTTATCACAATTAAGCTTACAAAAGTAATGCAAAAAAACACAAAATAATAAAAACAAAAGGCGACAAAAGCAAAACAAGAAAACGTGCAGACTTCGTTTTAATATATACTTATTTTCAATGTCTCCGAAACTATATCGAAAGAACATACTTGCACACGCTTGAGCAAACAACTAGTATGTTTACTTGAAAATGCCTTATAAATCTAAGAAAACCGACTAGGTGCTAAAGAAATTACCCTTTTCTTTTGTGTCTTCTACTTTTGAATTTTTATTCTTATTTTGACCCAGTTTCAGATTATATTACTTGATGACAAACTTACGTCAACTGGCCTCCATTTTAGCTGTTTCCATTAGCGATCGCGTGTTATATGCGCTGCAGACCGTTATAGGCAGGCCACTTCGTAAAAGCCCCATGAGTACGTTTGAAAACGTCAGTCACGTTCAGAGGTTGGCGCCCGTCTGTAATTAGAATTATTAGAAGGTTTCTGATCCATCTCTGACAATTCCGACTGTGGACGTCGTTGCTTTTGTTGGCAAGCCAGTGCGTGCAGTGCCGAAAAAAAAAAGAAAAAGGGAGGGGGTTGTTATTAGAAAGCAAAAACAACTCGACAAACTGCAACCTCGAGTGCCTTTTCACGGTGGACTACGATTCACGACGCACGTGATAAAAGCGGCAGTGAAAAGAATAGATCGTTTGCCACGTTCTACGTTGGCGCTGACGAAAGACGTGATCAGAACATACCTGTACACGTTGCACCAAACAAGGAACTAAATACCTTTACTCGTTGCTAGCGCAAAGGGTAACAAAATACATTACTCGCCACCGACCCTCAAAAGGAACGCGTTTCGTTACCTCAAAAGTAACGAGTTACTTTTCTCGTTACTTTGACGGCCAAATGGCAAGCACACAACGGCTTTTCTTTCAAGTTTTCCTGTTTTATTTTTAGCGGTCGTTGCACTTAAGCTGTAGCTGCCTCTCAAAGTTTTCATCGGATATATTTCCCCGCATCCTAGAGAATAGATCTCCAGGGACGCTGAAGATTCGTTCGACTGACGCACTCGAAGGAACGGCAGTATTGTGCTTCCGGAAGAGCTCGTGAATCTGGGAATCCTTCTCTCTTTGGTTCTCTCTGCTCCTTAGGTTCCAAGTTGACAATGGGATCTGTACCTTCCCGCGTTTGTAACCTCCGGGGTTATATTCGGTCTGCACACGATTCTGGAAGGTTCAACCAACGTACCTTATTGTGTTCGCTGGGTGAAGAACATTCTCAGCTGTAGAGTTTGACCGACGTATTCAGCGGTAAACGTCGCGGCACTGTCATACTGTTTAGTTGTTTTTCAGGTTGCCCATCTGCTTTGTCGCACAAGAGGCATATTAAGGTGAACGAGGTTGATTAAACGGTGCTGTACGCGTTACTCCTCAAAAGTAACGAAATACCGTTACTCGTGACTTGGCCTTAAAAGTAACTAAGCACGTTACTCGTTCCTTTTCTAAAGAAAGTAACTAAATACGTTATTCATTACCAAAAAGGAACTAGGAAGCAGAAACTCGTTACTAGTAACGCACTACGTACATGCCTGGATCCGAAGGACTGAGGTAATCAATTCTCTCTAAAACTGCGCGCCTTCGCATGTAAACTAACGCTTCCAAGGCACTTTAGACGGCCCGCTAAAATCGGTTTCTGAGCGTATCGGGCTGTGATTTACTACAAAGGTGCAACCAGGTGGTGAAAACATGGTTTGAAAATATCACCGAATAAGCTTACTTGTTAAAAGAAACGGGAAAAAAAGCCTGTTTTGGGCTGTCTGTCGCGACATTCACAGACGACGTATTGACCGGCTTGCCTAGTTCGATCTGTCGCCAACAGATGTCGGAAGCTTCAAGCGCGCCGGCGTCACTGATCTCAATGACAATTGCTGGATCGCGTTTGCTCGCTCCGCGAATGCGGTCACTGGCGGCCATCTTTAGGTAGAGTTATATCACCTCTAGCCAAGATACAGCTGCTGCAGCCACTTGGCAGCCGCCATCATCCATCCATGTCAGATGGCGTTTTGGCAGTTGTGGTGTGCAGGCTGCCATCAAAATAGCGTGGGTGATATTCCGCGATTGATTGAAATTGTTTGACGAAACATGTTTTTGAAACCCGCGTGGACGGTAGCCTGGTCTTTAAGGACCCGGTAAAAGTTTCACGGAATTGCACAGCACCGGGGAAAAGCAGCACAGCACGCATCAAAAAGTCGCATCGAAAGAAGCATCGAAAGCAGACGCCGCTACGGAATCTGCTTTCGATGCGAGCTGCGATGCTTTTCCCCGGTGCATGCGCTTTCGTAGAACTTTCTGCCGGGTCCTCAAAGACGAGGCTACCGTTCACACCGGGTTTTAAGAGTCTGCTTCGTCGAACAACTTCAATCAAGGACGAAATATCACCCACGGTACGATCATGCTGGAATCCACGGCTATTTTAAGGTAGCCTGCATATTGCGCTGTCCGCCATATTACAATGATGGCTAGAGAGGATATAACTCTACCCGATGGCCGCCAGTGACCGCATTCCGGTCCATAGACGGAGCTGGCCAAACGCGATCCAGCAAATAGACATAGGGATCAGTGGCCGGCGCCGTGCTTAGCGGTAGATCTTCAGCACCTGCTGGGACAGCGAGCATTCTCTAATGTTAAATTCTAATGGACCTTTTTCACATACCGACGGCACCAGGCGGTGGCTGCACGAACTAAAAATCGAGGAAGGGACCTACCTGCGCTGCCAGTCGATAATGGGAGCTACGCTACCAGTTTCTTCGTTCTCTGAGCAGCGGGGCGTGCCCAACGCGCCGTCCAAGTGGGGCATCCGTGGCGTCCACTTAAACGTCGTGTTATTCTTTCCGTCCGCTTTCTTTTTTTGCGTAACACAATTATATGTATGCTGCAATTACGTTTTCTACTCGCTGATCTACAGCCTCCTTCCGAATTTCCTCGATTTTTGGTGCCAACTTCCGCCGCTTGGCATCGGGCGCTCGCGCGTGCGCAGAACGCTTCTCGGAAAAGGTCCATTGTGTGACAGTTTATTTGCATTAAAGAAAAATGAACCTAATAAGGCATACATGATATTAAATCCCACACGGCTCCCTATTTTCGGTACGCAGATGATCGGTCAAGGCATTGCATTACTCTCGCGTCTCACGTTGCGCCATCTTTCGGCAGCACGTAAAGGCGAGCCTGGTCATGACGTTGTACATCATGACCTGAGAATTTGTTGATATTTTCACTCCCTACTTCCAGCACCTAACCGCACCCCTGTAGTAAATCGCAGCGCACATGCGCTAAGAAACCGAATTTCGCGGAGCGTCTAAACCGGCTAGAAGTTTTGGCTGACATGCTCCGGCGTGCCGCTGCACCAAATATCCGAGCCCACCAAATATCCGAGCCCACCGGGGGGGCCAGAGATAAGAGGAAGTGCATGACGCAGAGTCCGTTGTCATTGTTGCTTTGTCAGAGGTTACGTTGGTGGAAAGTGGCATTCTTTTGGGGTTCTCTACCCTCTCCCCTTTTTTCTTTTTGTATCGAAGCGCCTATATAACCAGGTTTCGGAAAATAAAAATTTCAGCTGTGTTAGAGACTTTCTAGTGTTAGTGCCGTTTACCCGCAGTCTCGGGTTTTTTTTTTCAAATCCGGCGTGCAATGTACACCAGCTCGTTTGCGCCCTTACTTTTTGCCCACCATTGTTCGGGATCGCGGCACTCGGAGCATGATTTCGACACGAGGGATCAGTCAGCGTTCCGTGTAAAAGCGGCTCAGCACGTATCGAGAACGAGCGTTACGTCAGCGTTTGGCGAGGACTGGGACCCAATCACGCGCTTTGTGCCCAAATGGATTCGGATGGATGAATGGGCGTTATGGGTAGTAGCTTTGTAGCGGGCAAAGAGAGGAGTTGTGCGACACCTAGCCTAAGTCTATAAAAGGCAAAACATGTGATGCCTCCCGCCGTTCTAAGCCAATTCACTTCTCCCTAACTATTACGAGGTAGTGTGGGACTTCACCAGCATGACCTTTAGGGGATTGGGCAAAAAACTGAAAACATCACCCTCCGCCTCATCGCCCCGGCGAGCGAGTCGCCGATTTTCCTCTGGTCGAACCTTGTCGGCGTTACCCCTGCACCGGACTCAACTGGGGGAAAGGGGTTTAGATTTTGGGCCGGAGCCACACTGGAGGGAGTTCCAGTTTTCCTGTGTCCAGCCTCTCCCAAGCTCTGTGGTTGGTTGTGCATCATTTCAGTTTTCCCTAGATGAATTTCCTGTCCACTCTTCTATGCACGGCTCTTTGTGACTGTAACTCTCTCCTCCTCCGTCCCTCCATCGTCACCAGCGAAACCTAGGGCCCTGGCCAAATCTGTTATTCTTTCAGGGAGGGCAGGACGAAGCCCCGTGCACTTCAAAACTAAGTGCTCAAGTGTCCCCACTTTCATTATGGCAGGCAGCACGTAATGTGTCTATCTCCTAAAATTTAGCCGTATACGTCCTCGTCCTCAAAACTCCTGTTCTTGCCTCAAACAGTAAAGAACTTACCAGTGAATTCTCAAACACCTTTTCCTTTTTTATTTCCCGTTTCTGTGACCTGCACATTGTTAGAGCTGATTTTTCTTGCATTCTTCGCTCCCACATTTTTCTTTCTGCCACTTTCACTCCCTTTTCCACTCAGGTAGTCTTCCAGCCCCATCACTACACTGTTAGCAAAAAGTACACCCCTGGGCGTGTAAACCGTTGTCCCAGGGCGGACTCCCCAAATGGTGTTCGTTTTACACGCGAGGCTCGGTGTATTTCGTTTGCACCCGAGGTCTCGTGTAAAATGAACATCTTTGAACGTGTACTTCGTTCCGCGATCACACGTCTAGGGGTGTTTTTTGACAATGGCGGCCGTTTGACGTGAGACGGGATCTACGAGCGAGGCCCAGCGCTTTACACGGCTTTTCGCCGCAGCGAAAGCGTAGTTTGCATGTGTTCATTCGTAATCGTCCATACGCGCTAAACCACCGCAGGCATTCACCCCCAAGCGCTGACGCCGTATCCATTGCGGCGATTACGCGACAGTGGGAGCGACCATCGACTGCACCCAGCAGCGCGTTTCCCCATCGAGCAGGTCCCGTTCGCGTGGCGGTTCAGCCGATCGCCGAGGCCTCATGCCGGTTGCATTTTCACCGACACCGGGTAGTTTCCACAGGAGGAATCTTTTCGCGACCACAGACATGAACTTTATTGAAAAAGCCCGTTTGCCGTGAGCGACGACGGATCGCCCCGACCCGACCGGCGTTTCCGACGTCCCGCTCACCTCTTTACCCCGAGCAAAGTTGTACGGGACGTTTCGACGTATCCACTCATATCTCGTGTGTACGCAAATTTTGCGGCTTTCCGGGTGCGAATCGGCTACTGAAACAGCCAGCGAACGACGACGAACTGAACGCCAGCGCCATTTAAACACGCGGTAACTTTTGTGCTAGACTGTAGCTGTAGTGGTGTGGTTCCTTACACACTAAATGGACTATGTACGAACAAAGCGAAAACAAAACAAGGTGGCTACTTGCGCCACCTAGTGAGTATGCGGAAAACTATAAAAATAAAAAGGATTTTGACATTTCTGGAAGTGACACGCTCGAGCGGACGGCGGCATACCAACACATACAGCACAGACCACAAGATCAATGTACAAGCATACACAGGCACAGACAACACACAGAGGCACTAACAACCCGACACTCCTACTCAAATGCAACCGTGACCCGCTCGGTATATATAGCAGACTTTTTGTTTCAGACGAAGGTCCGGTGACCCCCACCGTATTTTACATGAACGTAACGATACTAGACAATTATTACTTATATAATACAGTGAAAGAAATATAATTTGGGAAGGTTCACATTTCTCTTAGTCTAGATTATGGCTAAAAGACACCCTATATTTAAAAATAATGTTTCGAGCTAGCCAAAATGTGGCAAAATCTAGTTTCGTTTTCGGAAGTTCGAGCGCTCAAGGCTGGAATGCGCTAGCGAAGTGTGTGCTTGCTTCTGTCAAACTGTACTCCGTTGTATGACGCTCTCAAAGCTGCTGGCTGCAGCCCCCGTCTTGGTTTAGCGTTTGATTTGCACGCGCTCTCGTGGAAATGAGAGGTTAGGTGAAAGTATGCGCGCTCGAGTCGATAATTTTGACAGCGTGAAGTGTAAACCGCATGTAAGCGATTTTGCGAGCGATGAGACAAGCGACGGCGACCCGCTTCGCTGACGCTCGGTCAGTCGCGCGACGAGGCAAGCCGCATGAAAGCTGAACGATGTTTTCTAGAAATCCCGAAACCGAGCGACGCGACGAGCGATAGTGAGAAATCTTTGTCATTCGTCGCCGACTGTCGTCGCTATCGCCGTCCCTCGCTAAATCGCTTACATGCGATTTAGCGACCTTTATACTCACGCTAGTGCCGACTTGCATTACCCGCTGAGCCCAAGCAAGCGATAAGGATATTCAAATATGTCACAACAGTGGCGTGCATTTGCTACTTGTTCTGTTGTCACCTTGGCGACACGGTCACTAAAGAGAAACTATAGTCAGTTTCTTTTATCAGAAATTATGAAAACCTTATCTACCCACTGTTAGCACACGCTCTCTGGCATTTCATACAAACAGTTTAGAAAGTTTAGAATAAGCTGAACACAATAACTTAATTTTCCGAGCATAAAAAAAATGTTTTTTTTTTAAGTTTGTTTTAAATGAAAAACTGAAAATGGAGCCTTCAGTTGCACTATCACGTAAATACTTTGGAAAAAAATATCTATTGGGAAGCAGGTTTTGCAATCTCGAATTTGCTTCTTTCAACTTTTCAGTTACTTTATGCTTACTTGCATATTGTATCCTGACAAATTTAGACACAATCAGTGTTGGGTAAAGTACATCTAAAATGTACCTCAAGTAAAGTACAAAGTAAATTAGATGTGATGTACTTGAAGTAAAGTAGCAAGTACACTGGGTGCAATGTACTTGAAGTAAAGTACTACAATGTACTTTCAAAGTAAAGTACAAGTATTTTAACACAATCGTTCATGATGCCCTTTAATTCCCCTATACAGTGATTTTTTAACTGGTATGCGTTGCCCAGGGTAATCAGGGCTGCGTGACCTACTTTCAAAAACAGCGGCGAATATTTCATAAAATGGCCCCAGAGTAGTTATTTTCATGAATTGAGCCAAATTCCTGAAAATTACTTTATAGTGATTTTCTCGCACTGGATTGTTGCACCGAATGGGGTTAAATGTACTAGGAGAGAGCATGACGTGAGTCCTGTAGCTTCCGCAAGCAGTCCTCTTACAGAGAAGTGTCCACTCCTTAATGAAAAAAAAAAAAGAAAAACAGTGTGTGTGCAAGCGAGCTAGTGATAATTAATCATAATGTGACACCTGAGCTTGGGGTGCGAAAAAATTAAGGAGCTTTCAAGTCGAAGGAAAAGACAAAAGAGAATGTTTCAAAACATTGTGACGTTCTCCTCTGTTTTCTTTTTCTTCGACTCGAAAGTTAAATTTTTTCGCACCACAGTCTCAGGTGCTACATTATGATTAGTTTTGCTTGCTTAATATTTTAAACCTCCTCCCTTGCGCTGATTGACCGAGAAATAGCGAGAGTTCAAAAAGCTATGGGGAAGCCGCCCCCAGAACCAACGGAGCGATGCGTCGTCTGCTCACGTTTCTGGTGAGAGTAGAATATCCCTCCCAGTATATCTTCAGAGCTGACAAAGCATCATTTCTTGATATAAATTTAACAAGACCAAATTTGGGGAATGTACTTTGAAGTCGGGAATTGTACTTTCCTCGGAAAGTACCAGAAAAAAATACTTAAAGTAAAGTACAAGTACATACACAGAGAATGTACTTCAAGTAAGGTACAAGTTTCCTAAACCTACTTGAAGTAGTACTTTAAGTACAATGTACTTCAAGTACTTCCCAACACTGGACACAATGGTATAAAATGTAACAGTCTATATAAAATCTATAGCTTAATTAAATTCACATTTATTTGATAAAGTTCAATCTCTAATATGACAGTTTTAAATTTCACATTTATTATTACAAGTGAGCAGTAAAAATCTGGAAGACAAAGATGAAAAACAGAGCCGTGCAAAAAGGCATTCAGTATATGAAACAGATACAGATGTGGGCCTGTGGCGGTCCATCGGTTCGGCCTCCACACCGCCAAAGACGACAGTGCTGCAAAATCACGAACCAGCGCACATGTAGACAGTTACCCAAAATCCAAACACAAAAAATACTCTCATCAGCGCTGTGCGAGTGTATATTTTTTGTCTGTTTGGATTTTGAGTAACTGTCTACCTGTGCGATGGTTCGTAATTATGCCTTACCAACTCGCCCAATCTGCCGTATTAATAGTGTTGCAAAACACGTAGATCAACAATATTGCTAATGACTGCAGTGTATAAAAGCAAGCTACTGGTCGGAACGAGCTCGACGGTTCGAGAATAAAGAGAATGTTTTCACAGCTAAACTCAGAGTCTGTCGCACCATCTCTCCCGTTCTCAACATCGAAAGTGCTACAAATTGGTGACCTGGACATGATGATCGACTCCGAGCGCCTGCTATTTAGGGGAATGTTCTTCATGGCCAGGGGCACGGCAACGGCCCTGCCTTTTCGGACGAAAATGCAGTAGGCGTATCTTCAACTTTCACAGCCTCCACATCTGCTGCACCTCCACCATCGCCTCTCCTCTGTCGCATCTAGCGCCGGCATCTCCCAGCAATGGGCTGCGACCATCTTGCTCGCCCCACCGGCTCGGCAAGTGAATATTCATCGACGTTTCCACACTGTTCACAAGGCATGTCGCTAGCTGACCAGGGTCTCCGCATCGTTGCCACGTCGGGCATTCGCTCTCAGCTCGGTTCTTCATATTAGGGGATGTTGCATCGGCCCCGCAGTCGGCCGGCATCCCCCTTTCAGTCCGAGGCTGCACACTCCAAACTAATCAAGCTGGACTGAAAGCACGACAGGGTCGATTTCCCCTCTGTCTGCTGCCTCATTGCCTGACCTCAGTGGCGGATCCAAGGGGGGGGGGGCGACGGGGGCCCCCCCCCAAACAAAGTCGACCCCCCTCCCTCCCCCTTCTCGGAGGGCAATTTGACATGGCAATTTGACCCCTTGCACAAGAAAAAATGGGAGAATAGTATCCTTAAAAATTTTCCGCCCCCCCCCCCCCCCAAAACGGAGTTCTGGATCCGCCCCTGCCTGACCTCGGCGTCGACTACCATGCACGGCTTCCGAACGTTGTCTTTCCTGCTCTCTAGTACGTCATCCTGCTTGCGGTACATGTCAACAGCAACAACACCTCTCTGAAGCCGCAATCACTTCAACGAAATCGTGCCATTTCTCACAGTCTGCAGAGCTGCAGGCGACGGCTCTGTGGCAGTCTGTTGGTTCAGCCTCGGCACCGCCAAAGATGACAATGCTACTCATACTCGCTGCCACGAGCTCAACGACGTGAGAATAAACAGAATGTTTTTATTGCTTGGAGTCGGTCGCAGCATCTCTTCCGTCCCCAACATTGTATACGCTACAGGTAGTAAGCAAGAGACACACTTCAGAAGAAAAGAACAAACGCTCAGATCACACATGCCGCGGGTGTCCAAAATTATCCATCATGTCGAATATTGTTTAGGTTTCTTTCATTCTAACAGAAGACGAATGTCATTATCGCGCAATTAAAATGAATACTTACGAAACACCCAAATTCCAGGGTAAGTGCTCACTGCTGATCCGTGGCTGTGGCATACATTTATTTAAAAGTGCACCGATGATAACACCTGCAGGTTTGGCAACAATACCGAGATTACAACGCTTGTTATCCTCTTAACAAAGAAGAGTTGTCCATTATAAAATACGAAAGAAATAAAAAATACCGGAAACAATGCAAGGTACAAATCTGCACAACAGGCTTTCGAATCCCACTACTTCGTCCTACTGGAGTCTGTTGCAATAATAACAGCTTTCGATGGGCTGTGAGGACAGTATTCGCACTGAACTGGGTGCCTTCGTGACTATCACCAGTGTTGTGGAGTTGCCACTTCAGAGTTGGAACGATTCCGCCCTTCCACGACCCTGGAATCAAATGCAAATAAAATGATGACAGCACTGGAATGGAATGGGAATGAAATTAGTAGGTGCATTTTGCCCAGAATAGAGTAGGAATGGAATACGCTTTGTTCTAATGCGAGCTGCGTCAATGCGGTCAAAGGGGCTTTTGAAACGGCATCATTGCATTTGGGTAACTGACGGCTTGGTTATCTGACTGCTTATGTTCCTTCGAGGATGAAAGTGGCAACCCCAGTGAAGCAACCCAAACTGTAGAGTTGTAGGCGGACAAGCGTGTTGTTCCTGGCGCCGTGAGACGCAACCATATGTGTGATTACAGCACCAGTCGCAGGCCACCAGGCAAGGACAATGTCACACCGCCCCCATTTCGTTAATACACGTGACTCCTCACTTACTATGTGTCTCGTAAAAGTGGAGGACATATACGGTTCTTTTGTGGAGAAGATGGGTGACTTAAGGTTTTCCTCTCTGTTATGAGGCTTTTACGCTTGGTGGTGCAATCGATATCTGCAGTGCCACCATATCAATTGCCACTAGCGCTATGTGCGACCACGGCTCAACTTAGTAGAATCAATGATTTCGGGTTTGGTTTTGCACAATTTTGCAGTTGTCTACGCATTTGACGAGTACGACCGAGAGAGACAAGACCGGTTTTTAATCCTCTTACGATGTCTTAGGACCAGCTCCGCAGCAGCGCGGCCGGTCCTAAGAAGTCGCAAGAGGATTAAAACCGGTCTTGCTCGGTCGTACTCGGTCGCAAAGTGTGAACGGGCCTTGACTCTGTAGTTTGACCGTGTCTTGTTTAAGCTGTTAATTTCATTTTGTGTTGCATAGAGACGATGAGTCTTTCACAAAAGGGGAGTAATGCCGCATGCAAATAGCTGAGTCAGCAGCGTGATCAACTCTCACGCCGCTGGCTGGGGTTTGATCCCCGCCAGCGCTTGTCTTTCTTTTGTTTGCGTGACTGGAATGTTTAAGATGACTCGAGAATTTTTTTTGTCCGAGCTCGGAAACTTTTAGATACCCACGCGCTTACAAAAGGAGCTTCGCATGGCTGCTTGAGGTAGTTGTCCTTCCGTCACCGTCAAAGGTCTTTGTTACTTTGTTTCTCGGCACTCGGCACAAGTTCACCGCATTACACACTGATTTTAAGTTTTATTAATAAGTATATGTTTTTATTCATGACAATATTTAGATGAATTTTGATAATTCAATCTTCTGATATTTCAAACTAAAGTGTGTGGCTTCCTGGAGTTTGAAATAATGAGAGTCGTCTGTAAAACACCATTTTTACTACCCCAAGTAGCAATTTATTTTAGTGTGTATTTTCTGGAATCTTTTATTCAGACCGGGCACTTCTTTTTCGATATGCTTGTCGGATTTAAGTTGCACTGGTTTTGAATGCTCATAAAATTTGGACTATTTTGTATAGCCTAAATGTAGCAAGCGTTCAAAACAAATACAACCTAGTGCATTAGAGACACAGAGAACACATTATTAGCAAATGCTACTTTTATTGAACACATCTGAAGTTTTTGTTGCAGACATACAGCACTGTGAAGATGTACACCATTCTTATATGAAAATAAGTTTCCCACTAGTGAAATTTCTCAAGTTGGACAGCCTTGTTGTAAGTCAGGCACCTTAAAGAGAACCCTGCCAAAGTTTTCATAGACACTTTTATAAAGTTGTTTCATCCGTACAATAACGACTTCAAGGTATATGTATAGAAACTTCCCAAAATGCAAACCTTATGTGAAGAAACTGCATTTCAAAGTTGACGCCCTTGAAACCCCACTATCGGTAGCTGCTCTACCGGCAACAATGAGAAGAACTGTACAAAGACCGCTGAGGCCACATAACGTAAGACATGGTGTCTGAGATGCGCCATGGACGGCATTGTTGGTAGTTGGACTTGTTTGTGCTCACTCTTTTATCTAGTCTGTTAATTGACAGCTATTTACAGTGCATGATAGGAACAAGTTGTGCTGTAGAGATAAAAACATGTACAGTCGCCCAATATTTTAATAATATCACGCGAGCGTCGACCGCCGGGACGGCCAGCGCTGTGCCGCAGAGAAATGCGGCGTCACGGGAGAGATTAGGCGCGTGCGCACAAAGCTCTCTCCGGTGCGAGCGTCGTCTGTTAGGCTATTCTGTTGACCGCACACAGCCCCTGTTCCTTATCTGCTGGCATAGCTGACCGCCTTTAAGCAAAGATCTGAACAGCGCTTGCTTGCGTGATACCGTGATACTGCTCAGGCGTGAAAGAAACCGCGCGTCATCTCGTTTAATTTAGTTTTTTTTTATTCTTTTATTTTTTGTTTGCGTTTACTTTGTCAGCACCAAAAAAAGAAAAAGATGATGACGCGACGAGCTGAATGCAACAATGCATTAAACTATATACCGCAGCCAATGCCACATGACATCGTGCTTCCACGTGCAGTTGTGCCCAACAGGAAGGCCACGTGACACACTTTTAGCGATGAAATGGCCAAGATGGCCCATAGCGTTGGCTGTGGTACAACACAAAGTGAAACGGAGTATAAACAATCGGCGCAACGTGCTCCTTTGCTCCGAAGCAGGGGCTGTGTGCGATCAGCGGAATAGCCTAGCAGACGACGCTCCCCGGAAAGGGCTTTGTGGGCACGCACTTAATCTCTCCCGTGACGCCGCATTTCTCCGCGGCACGGCACTGCCCGTCCCAACGGTCGACGCTCGCGTGATATTATTAAAAAATTGGGCGACTGTACATGTTGCCTCCCCCTTTGCATCTGGCAAGCGAGACCACTCAAAAATGTTTGAGAGTAGCTGTGTAGAACCGACATGTTTAAACATCCTGTTGACACAATTATTCATACTAAAAGGTATGCTTAACCGAAATTTGAAGCTCGCAAAACAAGACTGAAGCGATAGACAGGATGCTGGAAAACCCCCAAAACAATACTCATAGAGCATTATTTCTAACGGATGGCCGTATTTTTGGAAAAGTGTGCGATTGAACAAGGCCGACGAGACATGCGACGCCGCGATTCTCATTCCCTCTCCTCTTGGCTTCATCCCCTCAAGCAGGTGAACCGAAGCAGGAATGAGAGAATCGAGGCCACTTTCCCTCATTCTAAAGTGTTCCAGGAGAAGTATGACGTCACATTTCTTGTTTGATAGCGCCCTTCTTTTCCAAGAATACGGCCATCTGTTTGAGATATTGGTGTATGAGTGATGTTTCAGAGTTTGTAGAGCTCCATTGAAAGCTCTGCGGCCTTATCTTATGAAATCCAAATTTTGGTACAGCGTCCTTTTAAACAAGATTTTTCAAATTTTACTTTATAATGAACATAAAATTGGACAACTTGCTAACTTACAACGGTGTCCACCCGATGATGCCGTACAATGGTTCTGTCACACGCACCAACCGAGAGGATTGCTGCAAGTCCATCCGCCCTCAACTTTTAGTCACCTTTGAGCCTGAAGAACTGCTGTATAAGGACCGTCCAGCCACTGAACACACAAAGAGGAACACGGGAAATAACACTCGGTCACGAGCGAAGTCTCTGGGCGGAAAGCCCTCCATGCCAGCAATGAGCACTGTCGGGTTACGGCAACGGCGTAGTACACAGGTTGTGCTTCTTCTATGCCTTCACCGCTGCGGTGGGTGGTCGTAGCTAGTCGTAGCAGATTGTGTCACGTCTGTTGCTCGTACCAAAACACCAGAGCCGCGTAGTATTCTTGTTGCCGAAGTTTATAAGCCTACGTTCCTGGTCTACACACACTACACAAAGCCAGCCGCCAGCAAAGCTAGCTAACCCCGTTTCTGCTTCGGCGACAAGCCGCCAGGGCGATGACACCGCCGCTGAAACTTCTGCCTCGGCTCTTCAAAGAGCCAGGGCCCCTCAGTGCGCATGCGCGACACTTGCTAGGCTGCTCTGCCTGTACCAAGTGACACGTGCCCGCATGTCCCCTCTCATAATCCTTCTGACTATATGTGCCCCGTATTGTACATGCTCATACAGTGCACACAGCGAAAGTTCATTTTGAAAGTGCTCCACAATCGGCCTACAATGCTGCGAACACTACAATGCTGCGAACACATAGCACATGGCCACTATAGGTGACGACACTTGGAATACCTGCCATCCGTCTTCGTGGTGCAAAGTCGCTTTCTCAGTCGTCCTCACGAGGGGCAAGGAAAGGCAGGCACTGCATAAAAAAGCAATACATATTATAACACTGGCTATGGCAAACTAGTTCCAAAGATGATACAGTCATGTCTCCTTAATATGGACACCTCTGTTCTATAGAAATGTTTTTTTTTATGTAAGGTGTCCACATGAGAAAACTAAATTTAAAACATACAGATAGGATAACAAGCATAGCCAAACAAACACAGTTTATTCAGCTAAAAAATAATGAGATGCGAGTTTGCTCTAACGCTTTAGAGCCGTTTAACATGTAGCACTACTGTCGTTTACAAGAACAGATACCCAGACTGTAAAGTGATGATCGGTTAAATAGCAAAAGATGTTGCACTGTATGCACAAGCCGGACGTAATTGACACTTAGCTGCCGGCAGTTAGGATCCTACAATCGTATGATTGCAGAAGGGAATGACATATGGTGCCTACGGCTGGAATAATGTCGTGCTTCGTGGTAGAAAAAGCACAAAATAAACACAGGATGGAGGAACCGAAACAGACAGGAAAGCACCACAAAGTATTAAACTTGTCGAACATTAAATTTTCTTGAATTACACCTCACCCATGCTTGCTACGTGATAAAGCCCAAAGCTTAGTTCAATGCCAATCAATATTAAATGTCTTTAGATGGGCACTTCCTGCCCGATCATGGCCTTGTAGTGGCCCCAAGCCACGTCCGAACGCGGCCCGAGCGGGGCGAACCAGATTTCCCTTCTCTCCCGCATCGAAGAGTTTCCCTTCCCCTGCAGCTTGGGAAGAGAAAAGACGACGGGGAAAGGGGGTGAACTCGGGAGAGCGGAGAACTGCTAAAAATAAAGTTAGTTGAGTTTGGTACGCACGCCCGTCTGGTCTCCCTTCTCTCGACCTCGCGTGCAACCCAACATTGGTGACCCGGACGTGATCAACAGCGCCATGACATCGGAACAGGATCAAAACGCCCTTTCTGTCTCCACCGTCAGCATCAAGTTGCCGCCATTCTGGACCGCCGATCCCAAACTGTGGTTCGTACAAGTAGAATCGCAGTTCGCCGCACGACGCATCACGTCAGATCTCGCAAGGTACCATCACGTGGTGAGCAGCCTGCCGCTCGCAACAGCTTGCGAGATTCGGGATTTGCTGCTCGCTCCGTCCGCCAAGGAGGCTTACAAAACGCCGAAGGAGACCTTATTCGACGGGTTACCCCTTCAGAGCCCCAGCGCCTGCAGCGACTTCTCCATGAAGCGGAACTTGGGGACCGGACACCGAGCCAGCTGCTGCATCACATGCAGCACCTGCTCGGCACGACGACGGCGGGTCTCGACAGCACCCTGCTGCGAGAACTCTTCTTCCAGCGGCTCCCCACAAGCGTGCGCATGGTGCTCACCTCCGTCGGAGAAACAAACCTCTGCAAGCTGGCCGAGCTCGCCGATAGACTAATGGCGGTTCCCCCTTCCGCCTTCTCAGCCGTGCAAGCGGAACCGGCTACTCCTGATCAACTGCAAGAGATCCGAGCGGAAATCTCGCACCTCACCGACACGGTAGCGGCCCTGCGGGCGTCTGATTCCCGCCCGTCATCCCAGGGTAACACGCCGCGTCCGCAACAGAGGTTCTGCTGGTACCACCGGAAGTACGGCAACGCCGCACGCAACTGTGTCCCGCCCTGCGAGCACTCGTCGGTAAACGGCCGGGGACGGCACTGGGGGTGACGAGTGCCTCCGCGCTGTCGGGAAGTCGCCCCTCGGTCTTCTTTCTCACCGACCGCGGCAAGGGCGTCCGTTTCCTCGTCGACACGGGCGCAGAAGTGAGCGTGATCCTGGCGTCTGCTGTCGATCGGAAGCATCCAGGCTCGTCCCCCTGCAAGCTGCGAACAACACAACAATCGCCACGTATGGGAATCGCTCATTATCCGTCGACAAAGGCCTCAACAGGACGTTCCGCTGGGTCTTCATCGTGGCGGAAGTAAAGTTTGCAATCCTGGGAGCAGACTTTCTCCGTCACTTCGGCCTTTTGGTGGACATGCGGAACAGACAACTCGAGGATCCAGTCTCACAAGTGGCCGTGCAAGGCAAGCCTTCCAGACACCCTTCCCTCAGCCCTACGCTGCTCGGACCGTCGGGCTCTGCATGCTTCGCAGCCATTTTGTACGAGTTTCCGGAACTGACGTGCCAGCCGCAAGCAAACTCGGTGGGAAAACACGACGTCTGCCACCACATCGTCACCACAGGCCCACCCGTCCACGCACGGCCCCGCCGTTTATCGCCGGAGAAGCTGCGAGTGGCTCGTCAGGAGTACAACCCCATGCTCGAGCTCGGTATTATTCGCCCGTCATCTATAGTCCCTGGGTGTCTCCACTCCACATGGTGCCGAAGTCCACGCCGGGGGACTGGCGCCCGTGCGGAGATTACTGAGCACTTAACCGAGCAACAGTCCCCGACCGCCACCCCGTGCCGCACATCCACGACATTACCACAAACCTGCAAGGCGCTACAATCTTATCAAAAGTGGATCTGGTCCGGGCATATCACCAAATCCCAGTAGCCCCGGAGGATGTTGCCAAGACGGCCATATCGACACCGTTCGGCCTCTTCGAGTTCCTTCGTATGCCGTTCGGCCTCCGCAACTCAGGTCAGACGTTCCAGCGCTTCATCAACGGCGTCCTGCACGGCCTCGAGTTCTGCCACGCCTACCTTGGCGACCTGCTCATCGCAAGTCGCTCGCCGGAGCAGCACGAGGAGCACCTGCGGACCATTTTCCAGCGCCTGACGGAGCATGGGATTATAGTGAACACGGCGAAGTGCGAGCTTGGTGTGTGCGAGCTGTCGTTTCTCGGCCACCTCAACTCGAGCTCAGGGATTTGACCACCGCCGGAGAAGGTACAAGCCGTCAGAGTTTCCCCAGCCAAACACGAGGCGTCAGCTCCGCGAGTTTCTTGGGCTGGTGAACTTTTATCGGTGCTTCGTTCCCCAGTGCGCGGCCATCCTGCATCCCCTTCACACCGACGACGCGGCAACAGCTTTTCAACGGATCAAGGACAGTCTCGCTGATGCCGCACTCCTCGCATACCCCCAGCCGGGCATCCCGCAGTGCGTCATGGTCGACGCCTCGGACACAGCTGCAGCTGAACAACGGAATGTGGCGACCAACTGCCTTCTTCTCCAGAAAACTGACGCCCACTGAATGTCGTTACAGCACGTTCGGGCGCGAATTGCTGGCTGTCTACGCAGCAATCAAGCACTTTCGTTATTTCCTGGAAGGAGTAGAATTTTGTTGATATGACGGACCATAAACCGCTCACCTACGCACTGCGATCCCTGACCTCAGACGGTAGCGCTCACACGGCGCGCGAGCTGCGCCAGATGTCCTACAATTCCGAATACACTACGGACATTCGCCACATCAGGAGAGTCGAGAACGCGGTAGCGGACGCACTTTCACGCAGCCCACACAGCGCTCTTGGCTTCGCCCCGCTGCTGCAAATCGATCTCAGAGGGCTGGCAGCGGCTCAGCGCGGTGACGCCGAACTGAGTCACCTGCAAACAACACCAACAGCGCTAAAGTTGGAGTGGCTGCCCCTCGCGGGAGCGGAAGAGACAGTGTGCTGCAACGTATCTACAGACAGCGCTCGCCCATTCGTGCCCTCCCGTCTTCGTCGCAAGGTGTTCACGTCAATGCACACGCTGTCGCACCCAGGAATCCGAGCGACCCAGAAGCTGGTTACTGTTTGCTTCATTTGGCCTGGCATCAAACGCGACGTCCGGCAGTGGACATGCGAGTGTGTGTCGTGTCAGCGAGCCAAGGTCCAGCGTCATATTATGACACCCTTGGTATCCTTTCCGACCCCGGACGCCCGCTTCGACCACATTCACGTCGACATTGTCGGACTTCTGCCTCCTTGTGAAAGCCACTCGTATCTTCTGACCATGGTCGACCGCTTCACGCGTTGGGAAGCCGTCCCTATTCCAGACACGACCACGGAAACAGTCGCCCGCAACATCCTGCAGCATTGGCTGTTTCGGTTCGGGGTGCCTTCCACCATTACAACGGACCGAGGCAGTGAATTTGAGTCGGCGCTGTTCGCAAGTTTTGCGCATCTGGTTGGTACCACCCGTATCAGGACGACGGCCTACCATCCGATGAGCAATGGCATGGTAGAGAGGTTCCATCGCCAACTCAAGGCGGCCCTGATGGCCAACGAGGGACGCTCATGTGTCAAGGCGATACCACTTGTTCTCCTGGACATCCGGACCACGCTGAAAGCGGACATCGGCTGCAGCGCAGCTGGGCTCGTCTTCGGTACAACACTCCGCCTACCCGGCCAGTTCTTCGTGCTAAGCCAACCGCAAGCCCAAATCGCCAACGGTGACTACGCGTCGCGGCTGCGCGATATCATGAAGGAGCTCCGTGCTACCCTTCCCCGTCAGCCGGCGGCACGACCCATACATGTGAGCACGGACCTTGTGTCTTGCACGCATGTGTTTGTACGACACGACGCTGTGCGGCGCCCTCTTCAGCCCCCGTACGATGGGCCATTTATGGTGCTGCGCCTCAGAAACAAGATGATGACCATCGACAGGCGCGAGATGTCGTGTCGATCAACCGCGTGAAACCGGCCCATATCGAACACTCGGCGACCACGGCACCCACCCCCGCCATGGCCGCACCTCCTGCAAGGCTCCCGGCTATGCCGAACATTCAACCCCCAGTTTTCACCACCCCCCCCAACACACGTGGCGGATGGCGCACCAGTGCCCCTGTTCGCCTGGACCTCTAATTTTTGACTTGTGGACTGCAACATGTTCGCGCACTCTCTATGGGGGAGTGATGTAGTGGCCCCAAGCCACGTCTGAACGCGGCCCGAGCGGGGCGAACCGGATTTCCCTTCTCTCCCGCATCGGAGAGTTTCCCTTGCCCTGCAGTTCAGGAGGAGAAAGGACGACGGGGAAAGGGGGTGAGCTTGGGAGAGCGGAGAACTGCTAAAAATAAAGTTAGTTGAGTTTGGTACGCACGCTCGTCTGGTCTCCCTTCTCTCGACCTCGCGTGCAACCCAACAGCCTTTACTGCAAAGCACTGTTCACACATTTGCGAGTCCTGCAGTGCCTTGTGGAACGGTGGGCGATACTGCCGTTCCGCAAGGCACTGCAAGACAAACCACGCTCAACTTTCGAATGTCGACGTGCTTACGGAATGCTGCAACAAATTTATCATACGCCGAGGGAAAAAAAAAGGAAGTCGCGTGCCTGCGTGTGCTTATTGCCAGTGTTTTCTGCTCTGCTATGTACCCTGCTTGCGTGCTGTGATTTGCAAGCCAGTGCAAGAAATGTGTTTCCATGATTTGTTTGTGTGTTCAGCTGTGCGAGGTTGTGATTGAAGCAACCAAGAAGTATAGACCGCCGTTCTTTTCATCAAGCTAAGGCTTCGCTCAGCCGAACCGGGGACGATGACTGCTGTTGTTTACATGATTTTCGACAGCTTTGTGGAGTGACTGTGTGTTTAAAATTGCAATCCCAAGAGCAAAAAGAAGTTACCACAGACTATACTGTTAAAGGTTGCTGTTTAGAAGTTTCAACTGGCAGGCTCTGGCTACGCCCACGTTAATATTCATTCAACATTGTTTGCATTTCTACTTATTTTGTGATCGCTTCATTTGCCAAACACGTTAGTGGCCGGTCACCTTACCAATGAAACTAATCTGCTGGTGTCTCCGGCGAAGAATTCCCTCAGGGCTACGTGCAATGCACAACACAGTCTGTAGCCCGTTTTGACTGAAAGCTTCACACTGGGGAAACGCTGTTGTTGTCACAAATGCAGTGAAGGAATGCGACAGGATTGAGGGACGACAGGGGATTCTCCAAGTTGACTGACTGACCGCATGAGCATATGTTTATATCGCCACCGTGTTTCCTCCACGCAGGCGACGGAGAAAACGATATGGAGACTCCTTGCGCTTGCCTAGTTTCTCTACAACGTCGAAATACGAGACACCCGGCAGCGAAGTGTCGATAGTGCCGGTGAGAGCGGTGGGACAACGACCAGCCCAGGATTGCGGCTTCGTCACTTTTATGCGTCGGTGTCTTCGGTTTCCGCTCTCTGCAGCTTCCACCGGGACGATAGCCGTGCCTAATTGTGCTAGCTTTGCGCACCACAGTTCGTAGGGTTGTCAGGGCCGAGCGAAAGCTCGCGCAAAAGAACCGGCGAGCAGTCGAGCCGTTTCCAATCGACGGGATGGCTAAACGACGGCTGTGTGAATCGGGCCTAACGCTATTGCGTGATACACGATAAAGACCTCAGCCGGCTTGCTCAAAGCAAATCTAACGTTCTTGAACGGCACGTAACAAAAATTTGAAACGTACTACATTCTATACAAACTTGATAAAAAGTCAAACACTCACCTTCGGACCGCCGTACCGCCGTACCGCTGGTACCGCTTTCAGGCAAAGGCAACATGGCGCTCGCCGTTT
>JAZHYW010006629.1:0-19859 GCA_037355805.1 Ixodes ricinus | reverse complement strand
AGGAATAGCTCTCATTGTTTCGTTCTCTCCTCCTCCACCGGACAAGAATCACCGCTCCCTTTTTCATCACTCTCGTTTTCTGCGAGGTTGCGGAGGATTACGTGATTAAAGATAAACGTACGATTACCCACCTTAGCTTCCAAATTAACTCTCGCTTAGCAATGACAAGATCAGCCCAGAAAACGCAATAAGCACACAGCGACAGGGGAAAAGTAGTCGCGGTGAATACGGACAAACCAAAGTACCTAACAATGCGCAACAAGTTTTGCTGCAAAAAAAGTACAAAGTTTTGCGGCAGAGAAAGAGCGTTTTCTCCAAGAATAGCAAGATCGACATGCGCATCTCGTTAATACTGTGCGCTCAAGTTTTTGAGTTTGTTGAGCGTATCTTTGCTTAGCGGGATTGTTTCTATTGGGCGGCTAATACGCCTGTACTCGGTAAGAATGGTGGTTCTAGTTTCCATCAAGGCAGCCCATCTCATAGTAATATCAGGTGCGATATCTAACATATGTATTGCCAAGACCATGGTTATCTTTGTTGGCAGCGTCAAATACTTGACGGTTTTGTTTTATACATGTGACTCCTAGTT
Source organism: Ixodes ricinus (assembly GCA_037355805.1). Lineage (NCBI taxonomy): Eukaryota > Metazoa > Arthropoda > Arachnida > Ixodida > Ixodidae > Ixodes > Ixodes ricinus. The sequence continues at coordinate 19,270 of JAZHYW010006629.1, read as the reverse complement.
GGATGAATTGATAACGGATAGTTTTGATTAGAGTAAACCCTTGGTCGATCAAGGTTTGCTACGCAATGTTGTCTTGTCATAATTCGATTTTCGACCGTCAACTAAATTGTCTGGAATCCATTGCGATTATTCGAAAAGGCCATGTACACTGCAATGTGTAAGTGACTTTATATTAATTGACAGTAAGAGATGTTCTTATTTTTATTTAATTTTTCCGGTTGTGGGACCACCAGCTTTTACTTTTGCCTAATTTTTGCTAATCTTCCCTGAACGCCGAATATCTGTTTTCGTTTCTAATATTTACACAAAAAATTAATAAATATAAAGTTTTTCCTTCCACCCACAAACAAGGCGTCAATGACGGTCATGACGCACTTTTGGCATTGGAACCGGAAGTTTTGCAGTAGCCGAGGAATGCATGTTGGTGGTGTGCCGGTTTGTTTTAACCACAGTGAGTTTCATCAAGGGATGTGTGCCGATGCATGTTGCCGTCGTTGGGAGTATGGCGGAACGCTCCGACTGGTGTGCTTACCGAGCCCAAAAACTTCTGCTCGATGACGTCATAGAGTAACAGGGTGGTGCCTGTATGCCCACAGCAGAGGTTCGTTCGGCGCAAGGGAGGTATCAAAGTTGTTTACCGCCAACGAGGCCGCGAGTGCCGTTAATTTTCTCGCGCCTGAGCAAAAACGTCGTTATCTGCGTTATGAATAAAATAGCTACTCACGAATGACACAATGAAATAGACATAAGCAACATCTTTTGAGAATAAAACGATTTAAAATCCCGGTTGTATCCTTACAAAATAAATAAATAACTATCAACTTTATTTCAGTGATTTGTTTAATTATGCGTTGAGTGAAAGAATATGCTCCGTTCTGCACTAAAAGTGATGGATTGAAAAAGACTCGACAGGTTTTATTTGTAAATGGTAATTAGGCTGTCACATACGGGCATAGCACTACTCGCTACTTTCGCGACCCAGAAGCTGGCAGCAGCAAAGGGGAGCATTTACTGAGACAACTCCCGAAAAGTGCTCCTGATCTAGAGAAGTATTTTCGACGAGAGGCAGGCATCTCATCAAACATTTTATTGCTTTCACATTAAATCTATAGAGCCAGTTGTTTTCTGGGCTAGAATACCCCTACATCGCTAGCTTTTATACATGTTGCGGTGTGGGCTGCATGTATGCATGCTTATATATGTGAGATTCTGTGTAGGTTGCTGGTAAAGAATATAAGCAGCAGAAACTGCCAAATTGAAATGCAAGTAAGGATGAAAATGTTCCCGCTGCATAATAAGAATAACAAGACTACAATAGCATAATATTTATCTTAAAGTTGAATCTAAAATAGAACATAGTAATACCAACACCCACTCTAAAAAAATAAATAGAGTACAAAAAATAAAGCAAGTCAAAATAAGATGGATTACATTAATTTATTTTGCGTATTTAGTCAAATAACTAACCGCAAACAACTGAAACCTATTAGGGGTCATGCGGCCGGAAATGTGTTTCCTCACTCCCCTCCACTTCCATCTAGAATAACAAGATGTTATCAATTTTTTATCTGATTTTAACCTTTGAAATCATTATAGTCACTTACAGGAATCTCCTTGCCCCATAATCTGAAATGCTTTCTACATCTATGAAGAAACAAATCCAGAATATATTTTTTATATATATATATATATATATATATATATATATATATATATATATATATATATATATATATATATATATATATATATATATATTAAGGTCTCGCTAGAAACTTGCTTCAGCCATATATAGTACATTTGCTTGTCTTGCTGTACTTTTCTAATATACCGAGCATGAGTGTGTTACAGAATTTTGGCATCTAAACGTAGGCACCGTAGTGTGTTTAGCTAATAGTATTTCAGTCCAATCTTCTGACCTTCCCACACATTGAATAAAAAAGTAAAAGTGTCGTCAGTAACTTAAGAAAAGGTAAGCACAAGTTAAGTGAAAATAGTACTTGCTAGAGTAAACACTGTATATTTTAAAGATGTGTATGTTCGAGTAATAAAGTTGGGCATAAGATTGATTGAAGCATGAGTTTTATTTATTTGCACTGAGAGATCCAGCGGAACTATGTGCATGTGATCAACGATGAGAAAGTTCATGGACTCAAGAAGGATGCAAGTTCCTTCATTAAAGTGTCTACTACAGATGTGGAAAATCCCAAATTCCATGTGCTAGCAGCATGGAGAACCTTGACGAACACCAAATGGCTGAGCCAGAACCAATCTTCAATTGAAGATTTTGTAACAGACATCCAATGTTCGTCCACGTACTGGACACAACAACATTGTAAGAATGTTCAGTAACAATGTATATGTGTCCAGCACGGTGACTTACACCAACAAGGACCAGAGAAGACTGTGATAAACATAAGCCGCAGGATGCGGTTTGAGTTTATGCAGTGACATAAACTTGTAAATAAGGGTGCCACCTATACACAGACAGAGGCACAGAACTGCTTCAATGGTGTTGACAAGGCACTATAGAGGAGCGGGAGGTGCTGCAAGATTTCCCCTACCTGTCCATGGGAGAAAGGCACCTTCCACTGCAGCTCATTGAAGGTACCAAAATAGACCCATTTTGTTAGCTGCAAAACTATCTTTCCTGATATCCACTAAAATTTTATGGAAATTTAAATAAGAGCAACAAAATGCTACCTGTCTGTAAGGCTGTTCTGGTCTTGGATATACAAATCCTTAGGTATGAAGAAAATTTCCTTGTCAAGTTACAATAGTCATTTGTACCTAAAATGCACGCATAGGTACCTAAAATCCATTAGACTTATTTTCCAAGGTGCTATAAATATTTGTTGGATACTGGAAAAGTTACGGAAACGAAAATGTTAACATCATTGTACTGAGCTGCTGCATATTAAGTCTGGGTGCCCAGTTCTGAAATTGAACAAACAGAAAGAGCTAGAAAGCTAATCTCAATTGCAATAGTTTCACAATCTCAGAACTGGGCACCCAGACTTAATATACAGCATCTCGACTAAGTGATCTTAACCATTTTCGTTTCCATCGTTCACCAGCAGAAATTAAATTCTGCTTTTCAGATATCCAGCAAAACATCTCGAGGCACCTTGGAAAATAAGTCTAATGGATTTTAAGATTTACCCTATGCATTAAGACTGTTTACACTTTAGGTACAAATGACTATTGTCATGACAAGAGTATAATATGTATCATACCTAAGGATTTGTATATCCAAGAACCAAATTGCAGCCTTACAGACAGGTAGCATTTTTAAACAAATGGTTTGCTCTTGGTTTTAAAATTCCATAAAGCCATTTTTAGTGGATATCAGGAAAGATATTTTTGCAGCTAACAAAAATAATATCTATTTTGGTACCTTCAATGAGGGCTTTGCACTTGGTGGAAAAGATGTGCTTTTCTCCCATGGACAGGTAAGAGTCTTGCAGCGTTAGGGCAGCAAATTCCTTTTTTTCTCCCGCTCCTCTACATAGTGCTTTCTTGTCAACACCGTTGAGCAGTTCCTGTGCCTCTGTCTGTGTGTAGATGGCACCCTTGTTTACAAGTTTATGTCCTGCATAAACTTCAAACCGTGTCACGTCCTGGCAGGTGCTGTTTGCATGAAACATCACAGTCTTCTCTGTCCTTGTTGGTGGAGTCTGGGTGGGGTCATAGATGCTGGATGCATATGCGATTGTTGCTGGTGCATTCTTGAAGTGTTGTTGTGTCCAGTACTTGGACGGACATTGGATGTCTGTTACAAAGCCTTCCAATTGAGGTGGTCCCGGCTCGGCATTTGGTTCGTCAAGGTTCTCCATGCTGCTGCTGTTGCTGCTGCTGTCAGTTCTAAGGAGATTTTCCACATCTGAGCCAATTTGTAGCACAAACGGGGCCCTTGGAGTCTCAAACATGGAAGGAACTGCATCCTTCTTGAGGGAGGTCCTTCCACGTGGTGTGAGGACTTTCTCATTGTTGATCACATGCACATAGTTCCGCTGGATCTCTCTGAAATATAATAAATAAAACTGTCATGTATGTGTGTTTCAATCAATCTTGTACTAACTTTATTACTCGAGTTACTCTATCTTAGAAACTTTTGGGGTAATTTGGTATATCTTACAAATACTCTCATAAATCAGTGTTTAGTACTCTAACAAATATATTTTTTCGCATAACTTGTGCTTGCTTCTTAAGTTACTGACAATTTGCTTCCACTTTTTTATTCAATGTGTGGGAAGGTCAGAAAAAAGACGGACTTTAATTATATTAGCTAAGCACGCTGCGATTGCCTACATTTAGTGCCAAAATATTCTGTAACACACTCATGCTCGTGTGGAAAAGTGCAACCCACAGATGTAGGTAACGCTGCCTTATGGTAAGCAAATGCAAGTTTCTGGCAGGCCTTAATATATATAAAAAAAAACCTATTCTGGTTGTTTATTCATAGATGCAAGAGAAAGCCTTTCAGATTATGGGGCAGGAGGTCCTGTAAGTGATTACTGTGATTTCAAAGGTTAAAAATCAGATAAAAAAAGTGAGTAACATCTTGTTATTCTAGGTAGAGATTTAGAAAGAGGGGAGGTGAGGAAACACATTTCCGGCCCTGACTGATGTAGATTTCAGTTGTTTTGCGGTTAGTTGTTTGACTAAATATACAAAACAAATCGTAAATTGACAATCCATCTTGAGTTACGACTTGCTTTTATTTTTTGTACTCTATTCAAACATTTTTTTTAGAGTGGAGTGTTCAGTACATTACTATGTTCATATTTTAGCTGTAGTCAGTAAAATAGCTGAATTTTTTAAATAAATATTATGCTAGTGTGAGTCTTATTGTGCTTATTATTGCAGCAAAGTAATTTTCGTGTTACCGCACATTTCAATTTGGCAGTTTCTTGCTGCTTATATTCTAACTTTACCAGCTTAGCCTTACACATGTCTGCGTCCACATATATAAGCATGCATACGTACATCACACAAAACTGCAACATGTATAAAGAGGATTAAGGGTATTCTAAGCCCAGAAAACAACTGGCTCTAAGGATTTAATGTGTAATAAAATGTTTGATGAAGTTTTCCACCTACCTCTCGTCGAAATGCTTCTCACAGATCAGGGCACTTTTCAGGAGTTGTCTTCCAGTACTCTTCTCCACTGCCTGCTGCCAGCGTTTAAAGTTTTCTGGGTCCTTGGGGGCTGAGAACAGTGACTATGCCCGTGTGACGGCTAGTGCATTTACAAATAAAACAGTGTCGAACACGCTTCTTGCGCCTTCCGCCGTCCATCACGCAAGTGCGGACTGGGAGCAGACGCTGAAAATTGCGCGCGCTCAACGCGCGCCAAAAAAGTGAATAAACATCACTGAAATAAAGTTGATAGTTATTTATTTATTTTGTAGGAAACAACCAGGGATTTTTATAAAGTCATTTTATTTCTCAAAAGATGTTGCTTAAGTGTATTTCGTTTCGCTGTGTCATTCGTGTGTATTTTATTCACAACGCGAATAGCAGACGACGTTTTTGCTCGGGCGCGAGAAACAGCGGCACTCGCGGCACCCGTCGGCGGTAAACAGCTGATACGCCGAACCTCCTTGCGCCGAACAGACCTCTGCTATGAAACGCCTCCTTTGCTGGAACACCACCAGGATCGCGACCGGCGACAGCATGACACTTCTATGACGTCATCAGGCGGAAATCGAGGGACCACTTTTTTGGGCTCGGTAAACACACCAGTCGGAGACGCGTTCCAGGCACCATACTATTACGGTGGCATCGGCCATAGCCATGCATCGGCGCATCAGCGCAGTGAAACACTGTGGTTAAACAAACCGGCACACCACCAGCCCGCCGCTAACGCTCACATTCTCGTACTGCCTAGAAAACTTCCGGTTCCGGTGCCAAAGTGCGTCATGACCGTCAAAATTACGACGCGGCTTGTTTGGCGGTGAGTTGGAGAAGGGAAGAAAACTTTATATTTCATTAATTTTTTGTGTAGAAGTAAATAAACCGAAACGAAAACGGATGCCTGTTCGGCGTTCAGGGAAGATTGAAAATTATCGTATAAAAGGTATTAGGCAAAGTAAAAAAGTAATTTCATGGTCCCTTTAACCGGAAAAATTAAATAAAAATGGCTTCAAACACAAGAATAATAAATCAGAACATCTCTTACTGTCAATTAGTATAAAAAGTCACTTACACATTGCAGTGTACATGGCCTTTCGGGCCAATCGCTGTGGATTACAGGCAGGACTCGTCGGAGACTCCTGGCTTTTAGTTCGACACGGTCCAAACTCATCAGGTTATGACAAGACAAGCATTGCGTAGCAAAACACCTGCACCCGATCGTTAAGGGTTTGCTCCTAATCACTCACATGAAAGAGTAGGCTGTCCGTTGTGTCTTCGGTTCGTCGAAGCTAGGGGTCACATGTATGCAAAAACAAAGCAAGATCACAAGTATTTAGGCGCTGCCGACAGAATATTCATGGTCTTGGCAATACGCATGTTGAAGATCGCACTTGATATTACTATGAGATGGGCTGCTGTTGATCGGAGAGCTAGAACCACCATTCTTGCCGGTTACAGTACGGGCAGCGTGGATGTTGGAGGTGCCAAGCTGTTTCGCCCAATAGAAACAATCCGCTAAGCAAAAAGATACGCTCAACAAACTCAAAAGCTGACACCACGGTGTGCTGAGATGCGCATGTCGATCTTGCTATTCTTTTTCTTGAGAGAAAACAGCTCTTTCTGCCGCAAAAGCTTGTATAAGTTGCGAAGCGTATCTCCCCTTTCGCAGCTCGCGGTTGCGCGTGTTGGAAGTCGAGGAGACCGTCCCCATCGTCTCCCGGTTCTTGATTTGTCATGTGTCCGTGATTCACGCGACCCCACTTTCTGTCTGTGTGCTTGTGCGTTTCGCAGGCTGGTCTTTGTCACTGCTAAGCTGAGAGTGTAGTGGAAGCTAAGGTGCTTGGTGAACCAATCGTACGTTTATCTTTAATCACGTAATCACGCTCCCTCCCGTAACCTCGCGCAGAAGGCGGGTCGGGTGATGAAAAGGAGGCGATTGACCGGACCGGACCGCAATGCGCGTAGCTCCCGGCACTGTCAGCTTAGGAATGAGCGGAGTCCTGATCACTCAAGCACACAGAGTCCTTCCGACTCACGAAGAAGAGATTTGGAGATATGATGTGGTAGTGTGTGTGTGTAAGCGTTGTTATATTGGAGGAGAATGAAAGGGGGGAGGAGGAGAGGGCCAATTGTGGATGCGCACCGGGCGCGTTTGTCACTGGCTCTCAGGGGGAGGGAGGGTGTGGGAGAAAAGTTGGGGGGTAGGGGAGATAGAGATAGATTTATAGAAGGGGAGGGAGGGGGCTAAGCCGGAGGGGCACAAGGGTATTAATTTAGCTGTATCGGGTATCGAGTCGAATGTCGAAAAGCCGGGGGAGCGCAGGGGTATTAATTTAGCTGTATCGGGTATCTAATCGAGAGACGGGTGTCGGATATCGAATATCGGGTGGCCGGGAGATGGTAGGGCGGGAAAAACAGAAGGGGAACTGTTCCACCGTCGCCCTCACTGGTCCTTTCCGATCCGAAGAAGAAAGAGGGTCCTTGTGCCAGGAGTTTAGCCGAGCAAGGCCGAGCGACCTTCGTAAGCAACCCTTCCGAAGCCGTCGGCCAACACCGCCTAGAAAGAAGGCCGTAGCGCTCCGAGTGGTTACGTCACAATGTCGGAGAAGGAAGGCCATGGCGCAACTACGTGAGAAAATATCTGGTATCGCCGTAAAAAAAGACGTTTCATGTTCAGCGGCGCGGTGGTGTTCGCGCGCGTTTATCCGACATTAATATACGTTTTAAAAGCGCAGTCTTGCACAATTTATTATATATATATACTATAAACTTAATATAAAACGCGTTACAAAGGTTGAACATACCGAATTTATATTTATGATTATCCCCTGTAACCGCGGAACTGCGTGCAGTCCAGCAGCTACCCATACATTTCAGATGAACCGGGCAGGTGCGACATTTTTTCCCTAATACGGGCTCCGATTCTGGTAAATTTACGTTGTGTGTGAGTTGCTGACTGTCTGAAAACGAACGCTCAGACATTTCAGAAGGGAAGGAAACCAAAGAAAAATCCAGTCATCGCCGCGGGGAGCGCATGCGAGCAAGAGATGTGTCGACAACGTTAAGCCTTTCGCCGCCGCTGCTCTCGTGTGTCGTAATTTTGTGATTTGTTTCGTTCTTCCCGTCGTTTTTCTATCGTCACCGCAGTCTCGGGTAGTTTTTGTTTGTGTCCGCTTGATACTACGGCATTTACGTGGATTCGCGGAGCAAGTTATGCTACGGTTTGCGTGACATGTGTGGCAACTAGTCAACGATGACACTGGTCGATTATCGATATACCTCGCTCTCAACAGAGAACGACTTCTTGGAGTTCGTGTTCAAATATTTTCGTAGCGGATATTGCGGGACGTATGGATACGATCGACACGTGAGTAACAACTTATTTACGGGCTTTCTTTGTCATGTAGGACGCGAATAAAGTGCTGCAGTAGATCATGATTATTTTTTAAATTTCGTGATAGAATAGAAATTTTTTTTCGTCGTTATCCGTGTGCTCTTGCGTCGACATTTGTAGATGTGTGGTAATATTCTAGTTAGCACTGGAAGGTGAATAACAAGTTTCTGCGATCATTGAAAGTGCGTTGTTTGTGATTTTGTGTTTATTTATACCAATGTTATTTTATTGCCTTTACTGTGTTTATACTGGAATCTTAACCGTATTAAGGGAATAGTATTATTGTATACAAAATAAGATATATTTTGTTCTAAGGCAGCTCGAGCCGATAGGACGAAGAAAATTAGTTGACTGTAAATAGTAAGTTTAGTACCCCTGCCACACAGAAAAGTTAATATATTTTCATTAAATGATATGTTATTTAGTCAGCTCCCGGTCTTGGAGTGACGAGCGTCGGAAGTTGATCTGTCAGCCCCATAACGTCATTCGATTGACATTACATTAACCTTGCCATGTGGCCGGGGTATAATGCAAACATTTAGTGACTGCACGCGATAACATTACTTACATTATCGTAAGTGTCACTTGTCTAGCCGTGTCCGTGTTGACTACGTCTACCTTATTTTTAACTGTGATCTGTTTTGCTGTGACCAATAACTGCGTGTCTCGCCATTTTGTCGAAGTATTTTTGTATAAAATATGTATTCCTACAGCAATAAATGTCTGACTCAATGTTTTCGACTTAAAACAATCGCATTTTTTATAGACGTCTTATACGCGTACCTCGTGCCATTTCGTAACAATTATTTAGCGGTGTAATGTTTTGCCTGTGTAATAAAATATTTTCTAGACCCGTTGTTATGTACAGCTTTTATTTTAGCTAATAATACACGCGTATGGGACTAAAGCGCGTTGCGACAGTCGATCCACGCGCGTTGCTTCCGTTTCGACGTGCGCCCCGATGGCCTTCCTTTGCGACGTCACGAGAAGAGTGCTATGGCCTTAGTTTCTAGGCGGTGTTGCGTCGGCGCGCCCTTCCCCTCTATTCTTCCCTCTGTCGAATTCTTCCGTCTGTCTCTGCTCGTATTTGCTATCCGGATGTCTAAAAATCAATGTGGTATACTCCGTTTCACCTTATGCTGTACCGTAGAGAAGGCTAGAAGCGCGAGACTCATGGCGTTGGGAGTTGCGCTTAACGCACGAGAGCTTGTGCCGCCGGGTGTGCCCCTGAGCAAAAAGCTCGCGCTTGTAGCGCCTGCTTAGCAGTACACGTCATCAAGTGAAACAAGTATAGTGATTACTTACAGGTAACCCTAGAGCGAGGGGCAAAAAGGGACCGACACACAGGAAGTTCCGAGCTCAGCTTGAAGCCTAATGCCAATATTATAAAGATTCAATGCTAAATCAAATGTCTCCCATCTAGAAAAAAAAAAATGACGATATACATTTTAAGAAAATTGTTGGACCACTTTGACGTTCCCTTAGAGCGCCATTAGAGCTAACTAGTCATGCTTCACTATGTAAGATGCGCCACACCGGTAGTCTAAAATACCAACGACATGTGGTCATCGTACGAGTGTTGCATGATTGCCCACGTGCAAATCCCTTTGCGCGCATAAACAAGCATTGTTCTATGTCTAAACCTAATATGTTGATGGTCTACAAATGACGGCATGATCACGTTACACACGCTCGCGTGCACACTCACTGTTGCTTAATTAAATGCAGAATGCTCCGCCGTCACGGTGAGGACCGCCACCTACCTGATCTGGGGATTCGCGTCAGGGGCTTCTGAAACTGGCCTTTCGAAGGCGGGTGCAATGGCTCAGGGTGTTAGTCGTGGGCATTTGACACAGAGCTTTTGACATCGGGTGCTTTCATGCACAACCCCATCGTACATAGCGCATCAACTTTCTGTAAGGCGGTCTCCTTCGGGGCACTTGGCAGACCACAGTGGTAGGTGTTCGTGTGATTCTTTGCTGGATAAAGCGCACATTCGCGCAAGTATGAAAGCAAAACAGAAAGGAAACTTTTTGAGGCGTTCAAAATCAGGATAAAGGAGGATGACGGCTACATCAGTGCGTCGTCACTCGTTTCATAAATAAGAAGTTTAGATTCATTTGGGGAAGAGGTATAATAAAGTGTGTATATATGTTCGTGTTTTTCGAGATCAAATTAAGCTGCCTCTAGCACTCCGTGTGTTCACTCCTAATTCTTTGTTCTCATTTTTTTGTTTTGCCTTTCAAAGTATAGCTTTTTTTCACCTGGTGTCAGTTCTGTTTTGACTCGAAATTGAAATAAACATTGACATCTGCTATCAGTGCCTTGGCCCCATGTTGGAGGCATTCGGCGTCTTATTGTGGCAGCCGTAGAGCGGTATGCAGTCATAAAGCCGTATCTGTATAGCGACATTCCAGAATATTTTCATCTCTCTAGTCTTTCGCAAAAAGGTTCCTCACTTGCCGCAAAGCTACAGTCCACAAACCTTTGGTTGAGGTCCGTAGCTTTCTTGTCGAAAACATAGAACTAATATAATAATATAGAGCGAAAGGTCCCATGCATTTGGCTACGTCGAAACGGCGATGCACAGACGCGGACATCGGCGGTCCCAGTTGGCCGGTCCCGATGAGCCCACATGGCTGGCCACGCCTTGAAATCCACAAAGCAGCAAAACATTACCCGTAAGGTGTGTACCTTGTTATTTTCTTTCGTACTTTGACAAAGAAACATCTGAATTCGCGCGTTGACACAATTGAATCAAGTTAACAAGCGCTCAAGCAACTTCAACTTGTCTCGTCGAAACGAACACGTCTAAACCAGCCTATTCCAACGTGCTTCCGATATTAGGAAATTTGTGTTGTTAGGCCATTATACGCCACTGTGTTCTTGCAATGTCCATGAGCCTGTGGTACAAACAGTCCAACATTGACCATGTCAATGTTGGCCTGTTTTATTGCCAACTATGACGTGGGCATGTGCATAAGTGTTCCGTCACTTGCCCTGGTTAGTGATAAGATTAATTTTATCAGAAAGGCGGGTAAATACACGTAGCCACGTGTCGGCTTGATGGGAAGGTGACGTGTTATAGGGTCGATTGCCTTGTATGTTTATCTCGTTTCAAGTCTACTTGCTGAATGGCGCAGAAGTAAAAATTTCAGTTGTAAGTCAGCGCTGTGTCTGTGTGTTTCCTTTTACTGGTCCGTCGTATTTTTGCACTGTTTTAACCTATTCAATATGATGTAGAGTTCCCGACTTTTCTATCAGGATATTTGTTTTGAGTGTTGTTCAAGGACTACGAACAGCTCCGGAATTGATCATAGTTTGGAGTTTGTGGCGTTATGACTACCGAAAGGTTTTGTTATGCATTTAGATGCTAACAAGGGCTCTGAGCTGAAAGGTTGTATTTTGGAGATCAACAGCTGTTCATTTATTGTGATGCCTGACATTTGTGTTCGTGGCGAGGATCGTGAGGTAAACATAAAGTCTTCGGTACAGTGGAAGCGGCCAATAAATATCGCAGCTTCCTCTGAAGCATTCGGTACAAGCAGTTGTGTGTGTTGTATGTATTTCTTCCCTTGCTCTTATTCTTTCCCATTTCCAAAGGTTAGGTGCCGACCTTATCTTGTTGGTAATTCCAGTAAAGATTATTTGTCCAGCGATGACGCACATTTAAAATTAAAAAAATATCAAAAGTGTTTTTAACTCGACTAGGGAATGTAATAAAGTTCATATGAAAGTGGAAACTTTGATGCAGCTTTTTTATTTTAAACGACAGGCAAAAAGAAAAGTTCACGTATTGGTGAAAATATTCGCGAGGTTGTCGGGAACATTACTTTTTCTCAGATTGCTTTTGATATAACAGAATAAATTAGTTCCGATAAAAATGAAAAAAAAACAAGCTCCGCGCAAGTTTTCACATTTGGCAATATAACCTCACATGCCAAAGTTGGGAGATTTAGCAAACGCCACACTTCGAGGAGCTTATGAATGACGCTTCTAAGATAGTGGCGTTTGACAAATGTATATGTAAACGCAATTTTAAAAGGTAATTAATAAGTATTACATTAAACATTTATTGGTAACATTAAACAGCAGGTTGTACATAAGTTTAATATTCAAGATGTGTTTTGAAGCGGTTGCCACATCGTTTCAGCAAAGAGTTTGCATCGCGGAAAAAACCGTTAATGTTGTTCTGGTTCTTGCCAAAGTACCCATTTTGCGGAAATCAATAATGTTACGCATAATTAGCTTTTTTTGTCTCAAATAGGTGATATGTGAATTACAAATTTTAAATGTATAGTTTCACTTAGACAATTTCTGGGCATCGCACCAGATTACTAAATAAACTAGCATTAGGGACGTGTACTCTACATACAGAACATTATGGCACTTTGGAAAAGCACTAATTTTTTACGGACTTGGAAGCTTCACGTTCGTATTGGAACTCATCTGTGCGCCAGAGGTCACGCTTTAAAATAAAGTGCGTTTTCGTCTGTTTAGGCCTTTTTCATATTAAATTGAATTAATCCTGTTATACCTTCTGGTGGTTCAGGTAGAGAGAATAAGTTTATATATTTTATGTTTGCTCCCACATAGAAATTGTGTTTGTGGCTGAAGTGCATAACTGACGTGCACCGCTCTGTATTCTTCTCATGATAAAGGTGAACCACAAGAATCAGGACTTCTCTTTGAAATATTCTCCGAGCGGCACATTGATCCATTTTGCCGGCGAGCGCCACCCTTCCGTATCCTCTTACGAGGGAGGCGAGGCAGTAGTTGCGAGCCTTGGCGACGGGAAGCATGGCGTAAACGTGTGCTCTGAGAAAACCAAATTTAAAAACTGATGTCATCAGCATTGTTTCGAAAACGGTATTCATGCTTCGGTGGAATTTAAACACTTGGGCCCATTCATCGTGATCTCCAAAAAAGAACGATGTTTATATTGTTTATTAATGAAATATTTCAAAATAAAAATAGTTTTTGTCGCTAATATTTTATGAGCTGCCTAGCGTATGACGAGGCTCAGATAAATTCCGTTCAAACAGAACTCAGTCAAAACAAAAAGACCTAACTACGCTGGCGAATATCACTCTGCAGCGAGCCACTATAATTACTATAATTTCCATAATACTATATTGTACTAGTTTTTAACGCTGAATATTTACCAAATTTCTTTTTTTGCTGGCAGTTGCAAGCAATTGACTGTTGTACATTTATCAACATGATAGAGAGCTTTACTATAACGTTTTTGTGCACGCGCTCCCTTGTACAGAACTGCGCATGCGCGGCCAAGTTTGACTAAAACTGCGTGGGGGTGTCTGGCGGTCTGCTTTTCATCGAAGGGCTAAGATCGAACTATTGTTCGACTCATTGCCGCCCTCGCACAGATCCAGAAAGGCTTATATAGTGCGGCCTGTGTTAACGTATATGCCACAATTACGTCAGCAAAAAATAGACACACTCGATTAATCAGCTTTATGTACCACAGAATGAAGAGGCGATTCATGCCCTTTATTTGGGTTCTGTATCCAACGGAAAACAATGTTCAATCGTCAAGAAGAAGAAGTTTTTAGAACGCCTCCGCCATATAGCTGCGGTTGGCTTACACCCAACGTGCACCACCACTGCGGTCCTCCACATGACGAGGGAATATCGTGGGACCCATCCTGTAATTTTTTATTACATGTCAGATTTCTGATAAGAGTTTATTCAAATCTAAAGGTCCTGCTTCCCGGTATTTATATTATTCCCAGAGGGTGCGGTGTGCCTATGCCTTTCCTTTAGAGGAGACAAGAAATATCAGCGTATGGCTGTCGGCATTGGATTCTTCACTTTTTGGATGGTGGAAGCTGAAACGTGTGCGAAGATACAATCTAAAACAAAAAAACTATTAATTTTCAAATAAAATCCGCGCGTAACATAGGCGCTTAGTTTGTCAATCCTCGTTTAAATTGTCTTGGTCGATTTAAGAAATAATCTACTTTTAAACTTCACCGCGCCCCAAGGAGAAAAAAAGATTTCATGAGTCCATATAGCAAACCATTTGGCATAGTATGGATTTAGATGGTTCGTATAGCTGAACCATACCGAGCCATACCATACACATAGGGTTCGGTATAGTTGAATATGGTTGGCCCATACAAAGCTATATTCATTCATATGGTTGCTCATAACAGTGAGCCACCACCCAAGGTACTCATCGCGACACTGTTAGCGCGAACACGACATCGGCGCATTTTCGCATTTTACTTCTAACTAGTATTAGCCAGCACGAAATTTTATCGATTACATTATAGAACTAAATGAGGTCTTTCCGTAGCAATATTAACTTGGATGACATCCCTTGGTTTCAAAGAGAAAAACTGGAAAAACCGGCGGTCGCTTGTTCGCGCTAACAGTGTCGCGCTCTGTACACTGAGAACTTAGGCGTACATTGAGTACGAATTGTATCCACCCATACGTACCCATATGAGCCATACAGAAACCTATGACCGATATGGTACGTTGGCTACAGTAGCAGCTGCGGTAGCGGCTCTTTCAGCGAACTTACGTTTCCGGTCAAACGCTGTTCCTCAGTCGCATGAGCGTTGAACTTTGTGAAGATCTGGCTGCCCTCCTTCGCGCTGCTCCCTCCGGGCCCCAAATTCCAGCAACTCGAACTCAATGTCTCCGAGATGCGTCATGCCTCGGTGGAGCTTCAATGGCCTCGCGCACCCAGAAGATTTGGCGGCGCCACTCCGCTAAGCCAACTGAGGTCACGCGACTGGCTTCTCGGAACAAAGGGGCCAAGGCTTGAAAAGGGGACGCGGGACAAAGAAGAGGCTCTCGGGCGGCGGATACGAAGCAGCGTGCAGCGGTGACACGAGAGGAGGACTCTGGCACGGGAATCGGCAGGGAGACGGAAGCTTGCGCGGGAAAGTGCGGGCGCGGCGTCGAGCTTGCGGACTCGACGGACGGACCGGACAGTGACCATGGACGACGACCTCCCCATGACGCGGTGTCGACGACCACCGCTGGGACATGGACCACACTGTAAAAAATATGTGTGAAATTAGAAACATTTTTACAGACAGTTTTTGCAGTGATACAGAAATTATCTGTTAATGGTCTTTAACCGAAATATGTTTAAGAAAACAACAACAACAGACATCTTCTGTTTTTACCCCTTTGGATAATTAGGTATTGCTCCACTTCACGAAAAGCGGTTCTGAAAACGTATTTAACGCATTTTTATTTTGTTTGCGTATTTAAAGAATAAAACTATATTTATGTGTGATTTTAGTGCAAAGGACTAACGCGCGCCGTGTCTTCTTCGGTTTTAACTTTGGAGCAAAATCTTTCAAGGTGGATGCCAAGCAGCAATTGTTTGTGGACGTCCGGTTTCCCGTTTTGGATAATTTCTGAAGTGCGCTGCACCCGTCATTGCTGTGATCTCCCGGCAGTGGTATGTGCGTAGCCGTTAACTTTCCATTCAGCAGAGGATACCAGTTCACTGGCAGTGTAGTAATTGGCTGTTACTAGACTGTCGCGCCGTCACGGACGCTATTTGTGCTGTTATACGCGCCAGCTTGAGCACGAACTCGCGCCCTTTTCGCCGTTCGTGTTCTTCACTTTTTGATGTTGTGCTCTATGATTCATTAAACCTAAACCTAAAAGTCAATCACCTCTGCCTCGTCTCTCGTCAGGGCAACCGTAGCCCAGCCGCTCTACCGTCCCTTCCTAGATGTCTCCTGTTGTCAAGAAGCAGCCTGATCGTCGTACCACCATCACTGTCGCCTCTCCATCAGAGAATCGCTACATTTTTGTGCGTCAGCTACCACTAAACTTTGGTGCGCGGCCACCGCTACGTTTTGGTGCGTCGGATGAGCCTGTCGGCCCATCCTGTTCCTGGAAAAAGACTCCTTTTCAAATTTCCATTTCCACAATGCTTCAAAAGCACCTCCAAAATTGTTTTAAAAGGTTTATTTAAAAAAAATATTTTCCTAATAAAATTGTATATCAGGTTTGAAAATAAAAGAATACAAACAATTGCCACCTGAACATTGTCTCCATTATAGCCACTTTATATATATACAGTATAGTTTTGATTGTAATGCCCTCATGATTTTGAGCTTAATGTACTGTTTATATGAAGTGTCCTCATGCTTGGAAAGTGCCAACCTTTTGTTGTCAACAGAAAACTGAAAGATTTAAAATAATTTAATACGAGTGTATATGTTCTCTAAATGCAGCACATAAAAAGAAGAAAATATAAGTATATTCTAGTTCTATATATATATATATATATATATATATATATATACTATATATTATTATAGATAATTGTTAACTTGATGTTTAATCTAAGAGTTTTTTTAAAGTGGAGCGAGTAGAGTGACTCATCGGTCGCTCGACCAACACTGGAGAGCGTGCCGCCAGCGTTTGCCAGCTACAATTAAGTCACCAATTCAGTCAAGAAAGGAACAGAATTGAACAAGCGCAAAACTAAGAATTATGTTTCCTTTAGCCGATTACTGATTAGGAATGCAGATAATATTGCAACTTTTGCTGCCATTACACGCCCGGAACGAGCATGGGGAAACATGGCTTGAGTAAGCTTATCACTGCGTGAATCTGAAACCGAAACTGATCGGGAGCATGTCGTGCGGTGTTACTTTAGCCGATTACGTTCATATCATGTTACCTTTCGAAGCGCTAGATTAAGAGAGGTGTCTAGCCTGCCAATTTAAACACACAGATGACTTGTATACCAATAATACTTGCAAATACTCTTTGTATTCATCTAGTAAACAGCGGCACTCACTTGCGTAATCATTGTCAGAAAATGGTAGGGCATATATACGAATCAGGTCGGTAGGGCCGTTAGAGTAGAGAGTCGCGGAGGTGCTGTGTTGGAGTTGTTTGTGCATTGTTGTTACTGCTGATATGTATGTGCCTGTAACAGTGTTCGGTATGTTGGTTGGTGTTCTTGCGTGTGTGTGCATCCGGCATATATGTAGCAATTGATATGAGCTGTCTGTACCGTAAAATCTAAAATATAAAATGTTCCATTTTTAGCGCCATCTAGTGGTCACTACTACACTTCCTAGGTGGCGCAAGCTGCCACCTAATTCAATAAGTTGAGTGTTGAGCAGTCACGTATCATATTGAATTACAGACAGCTGGTCTCAAATCAACGAGGTAGAGGGGCTTAGAGTGATAAACCGGAAGTTCGGAAGTGGACCCCCCCCCCGGTTGCCGCCATGTTGTACGCAAAAGTGACCACTCGTCACGTGACCTCACAAGAGCCGTGACGTCATCGGTAAGATGGCAGCGCCCAGAGCTGGCGGATGCGAGTTTGTTCGGTGCGCGGTAGCCGTGATGTGCAGCTGCTTTCCGACGACTTCGGGCTTCTTCGTGCTCGCTGACGCAGGTATAATGTGAAAATATGAAGGAATGAGACTTTATATCCTTTTTGCGCAAGATCGCTCTGGATCATCTGGATATTAACGCCTGTGAGACAGCATCTGCCGTATCGCCGTACCGGTGCTCGGATTCCCGGATGTGTTCGAGGATCGATAGAACTTTGAGTGCTTTTAGCATGAAATTTTCGCATTCTCTTAGCTTTGTTTGAACGTTGGAATGTCTGAGAATCGACGCGAAATGTATGCGTCGGACGTAGGGCCTAGGGGAATTTGTTTCAGCCCTAGGTAACTGCATAATCACAGCAACTTTTAGCGAGGAAGCTCCTGCGATCTTTAGCGTTTTGTACTTATCAACAATTTTACGATATAACTTCTAGCACTAAAATATTCGCATTTGTTCTAGCTTCGTTTGAACGTTGGAATGTCTGAGAATCGAAGCGAAAGGTATACGTCGCGTTAGGGCCTAGAGGAAGTTGTTTCAGCCCTGCGTCACACGAATAACCATAGCAACTTTTAGCGAGGAAGCTCCTGCGATCTTTAACCTTTTGTGCTAATCGACGATTCTACATTCGATCGCAATGCTTTCGTGAAGTGAAAAGCTGGCGTTTGCTTAATTGACGTGCACGCGAACTCTTACAAAGCGTTCGAACCAATCATTCTGAAAAAACGTTCATTACTTATGTTCATAAAACAGTTTATTTGTCCCCTTGGAACTCAGAACACAGCAATTTTTCCCATTCTTGATTGATCAGTGCACAAAATGTTGCGTCCGATGTCCCTTAAAAATTAGTATTAGTAGGCTCTTTTGCCTTGCCAATCGGTGTCAATAGTCCACAGTAACCTCCGTGTCTATGATGATACTCCTCTTAAATGGTTGTCTAATCATCATTCTAACATCTAGAATCTTTAAAACAAATATGCAGCCCCACTCTTTAGAGGTCCAGAGATAGAACAACACATATCAGCAATTCGTTAATTGTAATATAAGTCGGGAATAGAAGAATAACTGCACATTTGTCTCTTTCGTAGGATTTATTGCAGCAATACTTTTTTTCCATGAAGAGTGCATTATATTAGTCCGTCAATTGTTTACTTGTTCTAATTACCTGGACAAGATGATTCAATATTGTGTTCATCCCTTGCCCAAAGAACAGTCTTGGTGAAAAATGTTGACTATTATTCCTTTCTGTCTCTTCAATAGACTTTTTTCCAAAGTGTCGGCTGCCTATACTTCGCTTCACCGTAACTTGGAAAAAGGCAACCGCCACTCAAGCCAGTCAGAGAAACAGAGTGAAGGTATGCGACAAATCTCGTGCAGATGAGCACTCTGATG